>PVHP010036215.1:0-18012 GCA_004024765.1 Zapus hudsonius | reverse complement strand
TTCTGATGTGTGACAGAGTTCTGTCACTGAAACTAGACCATAAACCAGGACACAAGAGATGCTAGCCTTGGAATTTGTAACTCTCAGTCCAAATCAACGCAGAATACATGCTACATGAAATTGTGGTTCTTTGGGATATGATTTTGATGACACTTTATCCCGAGTTTTAATAGACTGTGAATCCTGATCTGTTATAGGCTACCTTTTTTTCTTTATTATCCAAAAATTAGATACACTGAATGAGCAAATAATGTGTTGGTATCTCCAGTTCCCCAATTTCCCTCTTCTCTGTCCCCAATCAGCTGGGTATCCTCCTCTGTGGGCAGTCTGGATCAGTCCATGGGGTAGGAGGTTATGGATAGCCTAGGAGTCAACCCAGTTCCACCCCCTTGTATGTTGTTACTGAGGGGGCCCATGTCTCTGGCAGTTCTCCCCCACCATGGCTCTTACAATCTTTCTACCCCCTCTTCTACTCAGTTCCCTGAGTCATTGTGGGTGAGTAGTAGAGGCTGTATTGTTGAGGTCTTAGGGGGTCTCTGTACTTCTGCTTTATGTTGTGTTGAAAAACATTGGTGTCTGTCTCACTGGCTCATCCTGGGTTGATTGATTGGCTGTGGTTACAGGTCTCTTGCTTATCCCACCACTCTCTGTGGGGTTCTATATAGATCCTTCATGGAAGATCTGGTGTGGCTCATCTCTTGCCAGAATGTCAGCCTGTGCCTCATTGGTAGGGTTGGAAGAGCCACAGCTCTCTCTCTCTCTCTCTCTCTCTCTCTCTCTCTCTCTCTCTCTCTGCCTTCTGAAAAATACAAACAGAATCTCCATCCGAGGGCGAGATCAGTGTAGGTTAGCTGAGATACACATTTCTGAATTGGCTAGATTCCATTGTGAGTAGCTTCTTTGTGAATCACTTATAAAGTGCATTTCTCTTTGGGGTCCCAATATTTTGGTTCCCAGTGCATTTCACCTTGAGTCCCCAGTTCCAGTTAAGGGCTCCCTGTCACTGAGTGGATTACTTGGCAGAATTAAAAGCTGTTGATTACCTCCCCCAGATTTTGGCTCTTCCATTGCACAAGTGTTCATTTGTCTTCTTACTCTACAATGTTTCCTAATCCCCCAGTGGATGCTGGAAACTATGAACAGGACTGAGCCTTAGATACACTATGCTTTTGCCCATATTACTTGCCTATGAGAAAAGTGAATTTGTAAATTAGGCACATTGAAATATTAATAAGAAGTAATAGTAAAATAGAATAATAATATGGCATCAGAAAAGTTATTTTAAAATTATGAATTTCCTATTTTCTGCTTAACATTTTCACACTACGGTAGAGCAGCTAACTGAAGGCCTGGGGAGGGAAACTGTGGATTCAGAAGGACTACTGAAGGATAGTAAATGGCATTAAAATAAAATTTATAAGGACTCAGTGCACAATTATGGAATAGTTTGAGGCTCTTATTTAGGTTCAGGTTCTAACATTTTATTCATATGTTGACATCTCGATTTGGAGTTCCAGTAGCTATTTTCTGATGTAATATGTCAAAGGCCAAATTTACTATCTTCCTTCTAAATCTGCTCTTTCAATAACTTCATCTTTTTTTAGAAGATCAGCCTGAAAAGGGGAAGCCTTCTGTTTCTTTTTTTATTGTTCTCCCGATCTGTTTTGGCAAAACATGTTGGTTTTTATCTTCAAAACACTCAAGATACAGTTTCTCAACACCCCTCTGCCATTCTGTGGAATTAATGTATCATAGTTCTTGTCTGAAGTATTCTAAAAGCCATGTAGCTGAATCTTTGTTTCTGACATCCCACCCCAAGTTCATTTCCAGCAGAACAAATGAGAATGCTTTGGAAATTGAAGTCAAATCAGGCTATTTTTGGTAGGTTGAATATGGTCCTGTAAGCATGCTCATATCCTAATCCTGAAACTTACAGCTGTAACTTTCGATGGCAAAGGAAACTTTGGAGGTGTAGTTAGTTTAAGGATCTGGGATGAAGTGAAGACCACAGGCTGCCTGGGCGGAAGCAATAGAGTCACAACAACTTTGGTTGGAGTGAGAAGGAAGGGCCATACGCTGGTGGACTCAGAGGTCGGAGTGGTGTCCTGTGAAGGGGAGGAAGGGACAATGAGCATCCTCTGAGAAAGTCAAGAATGCACCTCTCACGGACTAATGCAGACAGCCCACGGAGGAGGACATACAACTGATCAGGGATGGGGAGGGGGGGAATAGGGGAATTCGGGATAACAACGCATGGTTTGCCCACTAAATAATGTAACTCATTATGGACAATAAATATATATATATAAAAAAAGAATGCACCTCTCCTCTCATACCCCAGCAGGACCAGCCTTCCCTGTGCCTTGACCCTGTATTTCGGTGAAGCCAGTGTTGGACTTCTGACTTCAAGCACTGAAAAGAACTGATCTGTCCTAGTTGACGCTTGCTAAACTGGTGGAGATGGTAACAAATTAGTATCCGCAGAAATAGGAACCCCAGTGAGCACTCCATTCCTCTGTCCCGAGTCAAATCCAAAGCCTTCATAATGACCATTAAGGCCACTTGCAAATACTTCCTGTCACCCACCTCATAGTTCTCCCCTTTGCTCACTCTCTTCCAGGCCCTTTGGCTGCCCAGAGACACTCAGGTATGCTTCCCGTAGGCTGCCTTTCTACATTTTGTACCCAGGGTGCTATTCTTCACCCCTATAGTCATGTGACTGCATCCTCACTTCCTCAAGTGTGTTCCATTCTCACTCTCTCAATGAGGACATTTGCGATGATCCAACTAGAAGTCAGAACACTTCCTGGCCTGCTTTCCACTTCATGTGGTCCCTAAGCACTTGTTGGTATCCGATGGATTCTAGAGGTGTCATCTATGTTTCTAGAATGTAATATCTGTGTCTGTGTTTTGCACACTACTGGATACCTGATAACTGTAATAAGTTCTCCACATAGTGGGTGTCCGAAATATTTGTTAATTAGAAAGAACTGAGAGCCAAAGAGCTGGCAGCTCAGGGCTAATCCCTGGTGACTTGTACGGAGGCTGAGAGGGGTCTAGATTTCCCCTGCTGACCATGCTCTATATATGAACATGACTTATGGTCTGTGTAGTGGACCTGCCCACCTATATTCATAGGAGGTATGGCACAATAAGTTTATGTGTGTGTATGCATATGATATTTGTATATGTGTTTGTGTATGTGTATGATATTTGTATATGTGTGGGTGCTGATGTATCAGGATGTGTGTCTAGAGGTCAGAGGACAACCTTGAGGTGTCTTTCCTTGTCTTCCACTTGTTTGAAATAATCCCTTTGTTTGTCTTTGCAAAGATCGGACTAGCTGGTTTGTGAGATTTAGGATTCTCCTGACTCTACCTCCCATTGCCGTATGGTGTGTCCGGGGTTACACATGCGTGTGCCACTGTGTCCAGCTTTACAAGGGTTCTGCACATTTGACCTGTGGTTGGCAGGTATGCAGGACAAGCACTTTTAACATTAAGTGACTGTGTGTGGCACATTGAAGGATTGGCACCTACAGATCTGACTGTATGGAATCTTCCATGGATGAAGAACACGACTTTCCTCTTGTCCTATCATTGCTCAGTACATGGACTATTTACCAGAAAATTAGCTCACCAGCCATCAAATCCATGATGGTCATCAAAAAGAAGACAAAAAGGGGCTGGAGATATGGCTCAGCGGTTAAGGCACTTGCCTCCAGTACCTAAGGCCCCAGGTTCAAATCCCCAGGACCCACATAAGCCAGACCCACAAGGTGGTAGCCCTGGTGCTCTCTCTCTCTCTCTCTCTCTCTCTCTGCTTGAAAATGAATAAATAAAATATTAAAAAAGAAGACAAAATAGAAAGAAAAAATAAGACATCCAGAAAAGCAACTGCACACTTAATCAACCCCCCTCGTTCTCATGGATTGTTCAATCTGCTCTGCTCTTGAACTTGGCTTTGTGTCAGCCTCCCCTGGAGACCTGCTGATCATGTTAAAAATATGGTTTTGATGTGTAACAGATGAAGGTTTTACAAAACACATGTTCAGAGAAGAAGGGGGTCAACGCAGGCTCTTGGCCTGGCTCAGATCACAGGACCTGGGAACAGGATTCTCTGGTAGGTCAGGTAAATATACATGGAAATACCCTTCAGGTAGTCACAAATCCCTTGTCATGGAGTTTTCTGCAGATTGGGTTTTTGTCCCCTGTGGCATCCTCAAGTATATTTATTATGTATCTCCACGTTCCATCTTTCTGCTGAAATTATCTTGTGGTTGATCCTGGTGGTCGGTCCCATGCAGTGTTCCCCTTGGTACTCACAGAGCTTGTTATGTTAGAATCCCTTCCTGCAGCTTTTCCGCCTGGTGCTGGGGTGGGTATATGCCAGCTGATCCCAGGTGGTACAGATGGCTGCAGATTTTGCCTGGTTCCTATTTCCAGTAAGGTTCTGGTGTCCTGATGTCACGATTGTCACTCCTCCTGAGCAATAATCTTCATTTGCATTTTTATTCCTGGGCTCTGATTTACCCTGGAAAGAATTTAATTGGTATGCAATTAGAAATTTAAATATATTTATTTTATGAACTCAAAATTACATATGGTGAATTTTTAAAGTGTGCAGAAAGACACTGATTTCTTTTAAAATCTCTTCTGTTTCACGCTCTGCCACTGTTTCTCTTATGAAAGATGAGATTTTAGCTTACATATTTATTTATTTACTTTCAGGTTTTCCGAAATATTAGGTAAACTCTTTAAAGGTTGTATTTATCACTTTATTTCAGCATCTTGAGCAATATCGGACTCAATGTATGAGTGCGTAACATTTATTGACAGCAATGCCATCTATTCTTTAAGCCCTGCTGGTGTGGGTTTCATGTTGAATGTGAAGACCCAGAGAGGCAATGATTTTGCAGCAGCAAAGGGAGAGAAGTGAGCAGGCACAGGCTTTCTTCAAACACACAGAATGCTGCTCTGAGGTCCAGCGCCAACCCATCAGCAGAATGAGAGGAGCGGGAATTAAAGGACTTGACATAGAAACACAGCAGCAGAAATGAGAATCCCAAACCTGCCAGATCAATGTCTTCCTCTTTCAAAAGGGGTGATTCTTTCTTTCTGGGAGAAAACTTCAGACAATCTATAAAATCAAGGCCCAGGAGAAAGTGGTCGGTGGGAAGGAGAGAGAAAGGAAAGTGTCTTAGGAGATCAGAGGAAGGGGTTTTGAGGACAAAGATGGTGGTTGGTGATTAAACAACCGTGTTTTGAGAGAAAAGAATGAGAGGAGGTAGGAAAAAGTATGTAACACCCTTTACTTAGGCCTCTTTTGTGCTAGCCAGTAGAGAATAGAATTTCTTGCCTAGTGTATTTGGGGATGAACAAGAAGTCCTCTGACATTGACCCATTGTAAATATTATGTTAAAATACACAAGTTTAAATGATTGATAGGAATTAGGGTTAACTGATTTAAAAATATAGCATGCCACAAAAAGTTAAGGAGTTTTAAAATAAATAAAATGTAACAGAATCTACTCACTGCTCAACTCTCTTCATTATGTTTAATTTTAGTGGCCTCATATTGTACTTTATGTATTTATTTACGTTTAGTTTTGACCAGCTATTTGGTTTTATTTATCATGTTATTCCAGCATTACAGGTAAATTTTAGACTAATTTCTAAGGTCTGCTCCAATTCTCACCCGACTAGGTTTCTAATCAATGGTCAGATGGAAAGAGCCTTTCTTTCAGAGCAGGATGCAAGGGTCATTCGTGTTTCCTCAAAGATAAGTTCTGGTCCCTTTGAACTTGGAAATGGTTACAGTAGTGGTATGTGAATTGCCTGTTTTCTCACCCAGAATCACTTGCAGGGTGAAGAATCTGGGAGAACTATGGGATGGCAGAGGGAATGAGTGTCATCAGTCCTGGGCAGGGCTCATGTGGGACTTGGGTCAGTCTGTGATTTCTCTGCTTTTTCCCCATTTCCTGGAAACAAGGGAAAGCGCTTCTCTATGCAGAAGAAAGGTGACTCCTTGAAAAGCTACGGGAATGAGAGGGTGCTGGTCTGAGAGTCCCGTCCCTCCCGGGGCCCTGGACCCTGGGCCCTATTCTGTTATTTATGAACTATGGGCAGTCGGGATTCACCCCCCAATGCTCCCTCACTCAGCACAGCTGCACAGGAGTATGTTTTTAACCATCACATAATCCACAGAAAGATAAGGTTTGGTATAAAATTAGGACATTAAAAAATAAGGTATGGAGTAAGGTATGGAAGCCATGGAGTGATCCAGTTTGCCCATGGAGGAGGATACCCAGCTGATTGGGGACAGGGAAGAGGGAAATCAGGGAACTGGGGACACCAACACATTGTTTGCTCATTCAGTGTATGTAAATATGGAATATATATATATATATATATATATATATATATATATATATGTGAAGTGCAGCATCGAGGAAGGAATAAAATGAATTCCATTAGAATGGCACCAACGAGAGGAAAATTCTGTCACAAGAAACCAGAAGAAGAAAGGTATTGTTAGGAATTCTCAGTAGACGCTCTTCTTGTGAAAGTACTTCCTCACATGTCAAAAAATACAAGTGAGAAAGTTGATTATTCCTTTCTATTTTTCGTAGCTGGTCAGAATGTTTGATCTTCTTTAAGGACACACCTGGCCCTCATGGTCTACTTTCTCTGTCTGTCATCTTTCTTGGCCTTTCATTATTCGGTCTACTTCCAAATCTTCCTCACAAAGGCTGTAGGGTTTGCTATCTCACAGTCTTTGCTCAGATATTGTTTTCTGCTTCCTGGAATGCCTTCTCCTCCACTATCTTTAGAAACCTTACAAGCTCTTTCAGCTCATCTCAAAAGCTATTTCTTTACTTCCTTCATTTTATCCATCACTTCTTCCCTTCCTAATTAGGTTTACTTTCAAATATTTATGTATTTATTTGCAAGGAGAGAGAGAGAGAGAGAGAGAGAGAGAGAGAGAGAGAGAGAGAGAGAGAGAGAGAGAGAGAGAGAGAGAAGGAATGGACAAGCCAGGACCTACTGCCACTGCAAAGAAACTCCAGATGCATGTGCCATTTGAGGCATCCGTCTTTATGTGTGTACTGGGGATTTGAACACTGGCTGTCAGACTTTACAAGCCAAGCAAGCACTTTAACCACTGAGCGTCTCTCTAGTCCCTAGCTTTACTTATTTAAAAAATTTATTTACAAGTAGAGAGAAATAGAGGGATGAGGGACAGACAGAAAGAATGGGTGCACCAGAGCCTCCAGCTACTACAAAGAACTCCAGACATGCCACTGTGCATCTGGCTTTACGTGGGTCCTAGGGAAACTAGGGAATTGAACCCAGGTCATTAGGCTTTGCAGCCAAGTGCCTTCATCACTGAACCATCTCTCCAGCCCTGTCTTTTTTTGAGGTATGGTCTCACTCTAGCACAGGCTGACCTAGAACTCACAGTGATCCTCCGACCTCTGCCTCCAGTGCTGGGACTGAAGGTCCTATTCCAAGGCCCTGGAAGCCGCTCATCTAGTTCCTGTCCCCAAAGATTTGCTCACCTCATCAAAAAGGGTTCATTCAACCTGTGGTCTTGTCAGTCTGCTTCTTTCACTTAACACGCCTTCTCGACCCATCCTTGCACGGCCCTGCTTATGACTGAATTACATACAGTCCACAGAGCAAATCTTGTGATGGTACCCCCATTTCCCTCCTCTCTCTCCCCAACCCACTGGGGGCACATGCCACTCTGAGATCCCACTGGTGCCATGGGGCTTCTTTTGTGCAAGTTTTTACTGCTGTGTAAAGTTTTATGGTATCTTTCATTAGATTCCAGAATCTTCCATTTGACTGTGTCCGGGACAAAGCACCCTGCATACTCTCTAACCCCTTCCTCTGTTCTCATAGGAAACTGAAATATATCTTCCTAAAATATTGGGATTGTTGAGTTAAAATGTAGGCCGGGGAGGCCTTCTCCGCCTGGTTAGGCAAAAGATCTTTGATGCCTTTTCCAACTAATGACAGAGCCGTGAACTAACTCCTTACTTATCAGCTCGTGAAGGATGCTAGCAGGGCTAAAGGAACCTGAACCAGTCTTTATTCCAACTTCTCAGATTTCCCGCCTCTTTCAAAGCCTGATGCCACTTCTCTCCTTTGTCTTTCCACAAGTCCAAGATTTATGGCTCTTCGTCGAAATACTATTTAAGTCTGAGTTCCAAACCATTACTCTTGGGAGTTTCCAGAGAGAATTGCTTTTCTGCTGCACAAGGAACATGACATGAATTATTAAACTTGTTTGCTTTTCTCTTGATCATCTGTCTTTGGTTTCAGGAGTGTCCCACTATGAATTTGAGAGTTCAGAGGGATTCTGTTTTTCCTCTCCTTCATCCCCATCTCAAAGAATTTATCCTGACTTGATCTTAGTGTTCAACACAGAAGGTAGAGTGTATGGGAAGAGGAGGGTGTTCCATGGAGTAGGGTGGGAAGTGGGAAAATGGCATTAGGATGGGAATGACATCAAATTACAGTGTATTTATGTGTTTAAACCCTCAATCAAGATGTTTATAAAGACTTCTGCAAACAAGAGTATGTGTAACATGTCCTTCAGAGGATGGCAAGAGTAATTCCTGGTTATGATCTAGAGAGATTGAAAGAAACGGATAGAGCTGAGGTGGCCTGAACTGGCCACACACATGCTCAGAGCTGAGGCCCTTGTGAACCAGTGGCTGTTTTTGTCTCTTGGCATTCCTCTCAAAGATGCAAGGACTTGCCTCTGCCTCTGGGGTAGCCCCAGCTGGATTGGTTGGTTGACAGGTATATGAAAGTCAGGATCCCTTGCTCAAGAAGGGCAGGGCTAAAGGCCATCTGGTTGTTGGCCTCCCTTTTGGGATCTGCGGAGGTCTTTCATGCTTGTGCTCCACACCCTCACCTAAGGCAAGGTTAGGCTCCTAAGTCTTCAGCCTTGAGTATAGAGCACACCCATTGTTACATGTCAGTTCTCCAGATGGGTAACAGTGAGCTGCTTATGTCTCCCAGCCTTGGATGTATACTTATCCAACCTTCCAGGCTCAGCCTTTTCACTCCATGCTGGACACTCATGACTTGAAGGCTCCTTCTACCCGAGGGCCACCTCATTAGCTTGTTTTCTAGTACTGGACAGAGAGGCCCATTTGTCCTTGTATATGAGCTCTCCACATTCCTGTCTGGATGAGCCTTTCAGCTGTGCAGTGAGGATCTTAGCACGTTAAAGCTAGGCTGACCATGTTTTAGATTTCTATGAACCCAAGAACTTTTCTCATATTCTTTTTCATCATAAACTGTTCAAGTTCACTCTCTGTTTTCCATGCCAACCTGGGTGACCCATGCCATGCAAGCAGGGGGGCATACTAAATTTGCTTGTAATTCTTTTGTTTCCTGTTACTGTAAAATAGGGGGTGGGGAGGAGATGAGGTCCATTGGCTCTACCATGGTTCCCAAAATGATCTCAAATGCCTTCTCTATCGTCGACCAACTTATTTTTGTGCAGTGTCATCCTCCCTGCTGGGTTCTGGAAGTAGGACAACTTTCAGTGTTATTTTTAATCACGAGGCACTCAGGGAGATAATGATATTGATGAAAATGAGAGACTAAGGAAGGTGTTTCTCTTTGGGAGGGACATATGGAAAAGTGTGCTTTGCCTCAAAGCTCCACTAGGTGGCGATTTATTAAAGCACTATTGCTACTGTGGTCAGAAGTAATGGCTCCCACTATTATTCTTAAAGGGACAGTATTAAACTCCTTCAAAACTTAAATGCGCCTATCTCTACCAACAATTATGATGAAGATTCTAGAATGATAATTTGTCATATTTTCAAAAACAATAGGATATACAGGTGTACATCCTTTCAAACCCTAAAAGGAAAACAGGATTTGAGACAAAATTTTGCACTGGATTTAATTCTTACTTAAGTGACCTTGTATAGGTCACATTCTGCCCCTAAATTGATTTCTCTATTTTGAAATGAAAAGAAAGAGAAGACTGGATAGTGTCTAAGTCCTTTTTATCTCTAATACTTAATTCCATTTCATTTATTTCATAATATCCTGAATACCAAAATTATAATGCACACAAAATTCAAGTATTAGTTTGTTTATAACCTGCTGCATGTGGAATACTACTGTGATTTTTAAACTATTCTAACTTTGAATATTAAAGACATCTGGCTGCAAGGATTTATTTTCATATTGAGTTTCGGAATCTGTAATTTCAAGCCAAACAACTTCAGAAGCCTCTTGTCTACCCCTTCAAGCAGCTGTGGAATGAGTTTCTTTGAAGCCTACAGAAACTCATCTGGGAGGTCTTCACAGATAATTATCAGCATTAGCCAGGTGAAGAGCACCCGACTCTTGTTCAGTTCTGCAAAAGAAACCTCCTGAACAATTTCATTTTCCAGATTGCTTTACCTGAATTCTAAGAACCCCACTGAAAGAGGCTTATCATATTTTATGATATTCTAGGAGTTCTCACTGCCATTCTATTAAAGGTAGATAGAGAGCCTTGATAAAAAGGATGGATGGTTCCCTTGGAACTCCAGCTCTTCTGGCCCTGGGATCTGGACTCCCATTAAAGCTGGTTAGCTTCTTATTCTAGTGAGCTTTATGTTGCTGGGATGAACATCCAAACCACACACAGTTTAAGGGAGGAAGGGATTGATTTCAAGCTTACAGATTGTCGCAGTCAGCCACACGCTGCTGGGATGAATCTTCAAACCAGGCATATTTATGGGAGGAAATGATTTATTCAAGCTACAGATCTGGGGGTAGTCCCATAAAAGTGAAAGAGGCTGGTCCTCTTTCACAGGTCCAAGCAGAGAGAGAAACTTATCATCAACACCACATACAGAACAGCAAATAGGCAGGAGGGCCAAAGAAAATTTCTTCTCCTTTACACAGCCTTAAGGTGGGGTCTTGCAACCCTAACCCAGACTTAATGGCTTCCTGAGTCTCTAGAATTTCCTTTTTGCACTGCCCACACAGGAAAGGATGTTTACTTCTACCTCCTTTGAGCTTCCTTACATCCTGCCCCCTATAGAGAGGCTGCATTCCTGTGAACATCCTCAGAGACCCACCCAAGATTACTTGAAAGGTCAAGTTGACATCAAAACTTAACCACCACACAGATCCAGGGGAAAGTTCCATCAGTGGCAAAAGAAGCTGTTTCCTTAAATCCAAGCAGAGAGAAACACCTAAATAAATAGCAAAAACCAAAAGCAGTAAGCAGGCAATCGTCATCAAGCAGCAGGGACCTCCTCCCTATCACCACTACGGCTCAGACCTCTCTGCCTAATTTTTGGCTGGAAATCAGATCTTCTCCCAAACACCCTTCAGGGCTAGACTACAGGATCCACACCAAGTGACACCTCCTCCAGCCAGGAAGCTGGAGATCCAAGTCATAAATTTTAATAAAACACCTGAGTCTATGGGGAACACACATTCCAACTACCAAACTCACCGAGAGCATCACTGCTGTGGTCTGCAGATGAGGAGGGGCCTATATAGTCTGAAACTCGCTTCTTCATCCTAGTTCCATGTCTTAGATTATTTTATTTTATTTTAGATTCATTTATGAAGGAAAAACTACTTTGGGAAAAGTTAATGGCTCATTTGCCCAAAACTTTTAGCAAGACTAAGATAATCCCAGTCCCAGTCACAAGGCACAGTTGGAAACTCTTACAGTGAGGAAATTCACCTGTATAGCTCTATGATTTGCATCCCCATGGAATGTTTTGGGCAATAGTACTTTAACTTAACTATTTTACAGATACTGAAGGAACAGAGTTGAGTCAAAAATAAAGTGAGAAATATATTCCCAATAAAAATGTCGGAGGCAGAAGGGGATTCTGGGTTGCCCATTCTTTTCTTTTTAACGCATTCTAATCGCAACTCTAGATAGAAAATTTTCTATAACTTTTCAAAATGTTATATGATTTACATTCATTTGGGGACAAAAAGGGACCTATGTGTGGTTTCTTTATTTTGCTATGTTGCTAATGAGCGAAGAAAGCTCTAGAAGTTAAATGATGGTCTCATGATCATGGCCAAGAAAATGCAAAATTAGAGACTTGAGGTAAATTTTCTTGAATAAAATACATCCAGAAACCTTATCTATAGTCACTCTATCTTTCCACATTAATACAAACCTTTGAATTCTGGATGGAGATCATGTCTAGGTTTTCCCAGATGCTATCTCTCCTATTGTTCTACCTTTTCCTCTGTTAAAATCCTACCTACTGTATTCTGTATCCTCTGCTATATACCACACCAATGGGCTCACTGGGTTAGCATCCTTTCTTTTACCTCAACAAAGGACAGTGACCAAGCACGGGTAACTTTTGATAACGTCACAGCAATAGGGAAGATCCACTACAAAGTAAGTTCTACTGGAAACATGAACTCACCATCCTTCCCCCTGTGGACGTCAGTGAACACATCGCTGCCCTCTCTCAATAAACCCATGTTGTTGATGCTTTGAGGGGCCTAAGAGGTACACAGAAACCCTTCTAGTTTTATAAATACTGGAGTTATAAGATTCAGAGAGGAAGTGAGCTGAAGTCAGCCTTCCATACCTTAGGAAGGAGGAGTTAGCAAAGAAAACCAATCGTATGAATGCGAGGACCCTTAGATATGCCATAAGGACACCTGATCTGAATATTGACTTTGTTCTTCCCTAGAACCAAGGTCGTCATGGCCTCTTATCTTTGGAAAACAAAACACTCTTGGTTTGAATGGCTGGGTGCCTAACTCTGAGAAGACAGAAGAAGCTCTATCAGAATTTGGGGATTTCTCAGGGCCTGGTCTTTTCTTTATGACTCATTGGCTCATTTTCCTGTGTCTTGGATTAGAAACAACTTATATTTTGTCAGTTATATCAACTACAATGAAGTTGTTTTAAAATATTTATTTATTTGGAGAGAGAGAGAGAGAGAACTGGGAACACCAGGAGGGCCTCTTGCCACTGCAAACCAATTCCAGATGCATGCACCACTGTGAGCATCTAGCTTTCCGTGGGTACTGGGAAATTGAACCAGGCTGTCAGGCTTTGTCAACAGGCACTGTTAACCATGAGCCTTCGCTCCAGTGGGTCCACTTTAATGAAGTTTTGAGGGGCCAAGGAAAGACAGAATTGTGTTCTGCAAAGGTTTCTGCACCACTTCTCTCTCCTTCCCTTTTCTCTCTTGCCACCAACATATTCCTCTTCTTGCCACAAGGAAGAGGATTTGTTCCCCTTTGAGGGCTCTGTGCAAGCTGGTGTGCCTTCCCCTACAGCCCAACCACCTAAGAGAGCCTCTCAGCACGTCCTTCATGAAATTTGGTTTGCTCCTTAAGAGAAATTCTATAGCATACCAAAAATAACTTTCTCTCTTCTTGTTATAACTGTATAGAGTTGACAATAGGAAAACTTTGTACCTGTTTCAAATTCTGTACTTCTGACTTTTTACAGATGTAGTTACCTCTGTTCCTAGTTATTTAATCCCCAATATTTCATGAAGAAAAATGGTCTTTTAGAAACACTGTGCCTCTACGTCATCTGTCGTCTTATTTCTATATTGGGAAAGCTTCATTTTCCTTAAAGATGAATAGCATCAGGGCCCAGGAAGGTGAAGTGATCCGTGCAAACTCAACTTGCTACACCCATCTGGCACCAACACACATGCTCTTTCTTGATGTTCTGAATTCCATCATGAATACCCATCTCTTAGAGCTGAGTATAGGAGACAGCTGATTTCACTGTGGTTGCACTGTGGTAATCTCTGTAGCTCTGGAGCCAGATAGTATCAGAGAGAGAGAGAGAGAGAGAGAGAGAGAGAGAGAGAGAGAGAGAGAGAGAGAGAGAGAGAGAGAGAGAGAGATGACAAATGAGGTCATTGCCACCACCATCACTGACTTTTCAAGTGCTTTGGTCAGGCCAGCGGGGGCCAGCTGTTCCCCACCCTGCAGAAGGGACATACGTGTACATTGAATTGAACTGAGATTAAAGCTTGATAAAGATTAAAGCTTCTCTTTGCTCTTAGGTCGTGATCTAAATACCTGAATGTGGTCTGGGTCATCAGTACAGCCTTGTTTTCACCCTCACTTGAGTGGCTATAACTCTGCTACAGCCATAAGGCCCTTCTCACTTCTTCATGGGAGCCACACTACCTCTGTCCTAGGTCTCTCACGCATGCTCTTCTGCATGACTGAAATTTGATGCTCCCTCCCCCAACACACAACAACACACACCTGTAACCTCTCTATTGGCCATTTTTTCCTGGTTTTCTAGTTTCCATTGACTTGTCTTTTTATTTGGGAAACTCTTCACCACCAACCCAGTTGCGGAGCTTGTCCCTCTATTCGAGCTGATTTATCCACCTTAAGCATTTATAACAAATAGCAATTGTTTCTTTATGCATGGTTACTGTATTCTAGGAGATCTTAATGAGTTCTAAGGTAGTGGTATTTTAAATCAAACAAACAAAACTGAATGGAAATTTGAATGAAAGAAGACTGAACATATAAATGAATGTTCAAGGCAACGTGGGAGCGTCCTTCTCTCTGTCTGTGATCAGCTCATTTATTTCTATTTACCAGGCTTCCCCTTCCTGGGTGTGTATTTCTGGGACACAGGCATTGATCTGACATCAACTCTGTTGTTTGATACAACCAGTTGCGGTAGCAGTGCAAACAAGGTCTTCTTATCTGCAACCTTCCAGAATCTCCTTAGCGGACCCAACATGCTCTGCACCTAATCCATCATGATGACCTGAAGCTGAGGTCAGCTGTCTTTAAATCAGTGCAGCCACTGCCCCCCCCCCTGCAATCCCAGTCATCATAAGGCTCTGGTTTTTCGATTTCCTGAAGAACCCCAAGCGCTCCTGGGATTAGTAGCACAGTTTAATCTGTTTGTTTATCATGAATTGAGAAGCCCAGTCCAGCCATTCCCTCCTAAAATGAAAAGCATTTTTAAATTCCATGTGAGAGAACTTCTGTCAATTTCCTCCAGTTCCCTCTCCCTAAGCTAGCCTGATCGGTTGTTAATTTTCTGTATACATTCTATCTCTATTTTTAATCACACAATTCTATTTGTTCAAACATCACTTAAATAAGATCACATTCTTAGTTCTTTGAGGGATGTATCTGCACGCACGCAAGTGTGAAAATGCCATGAAGACAAAAACATACACTTTGGTCTTCACTGTAAATACCATAGTGTGTGTATACCATGGTCCTAGGATATCCTTCAGAAGTCTAGGATGTAGATCCACCCAATACGTTATGGGTTGACATTAAATAAACATCATGGAAGGTCAATGTTTTGAACCAAACTCCTACACTGAAAACCAACAGAGTAGGTTGTCTTCAGCTCTGTATTGGAAACAGAGTCATTATATGACATTGTAGGAAACCAGGAAATGGAAATAGCTAAATTTTCCAAACCCAACAGACTGTTTGAATTGGCAAACCAATCTGCCTTAATTAATCCCTCCACAAATAAAGATAAACTGAAGTAACCTGGTGTGAACCCATAACTTATTTTCTACTCATTTCTTCCTGTCCCCACCTCTTTTTTTGTTTGTTGGTTGTTTTGTTTTCAAGGTAGAGTCTCACTCTAACCCAGGCTGGCCTTGAACGCACAGCTATCCTCCTACCTCTGCCTCCAGAGTACTGGGTTTAAGGGCATCTTACCAGGTTTTGTCCCCACCTTTTAAGGTACTAAATTTGAAATGATCATTCAGCCTCTTGATTTTTGCCCTCTTAGGCCTTTTCTGTCTCTAAAACCAACCTCTTCTGCTCAGTTTATTGGGACACTTACTCTAGTCAGTGAATAAAGCTTTGCCTAAGTCTAGAACCTCTAGCACAATGAATTACCACCTTTAAATTAATTTGTGGAAGCAGATGGTGAGGGGAAGGCTGTGGAAACATCAAGAAGACGTTGTGGAAACAGACAATGAGGAGAAGCTTGGCTTGCAGAGTTTTTACTGGAGAGCTATGAACCCTGGAGAGATGGAGGACAAACTGGCCAGATGGAAGGTTAACCTGGGAAGCAGATACCCCCACCTAATTGTTCCAACTGAGACCCCAAAAGTTCTTGGAACTTTGCCTTGATCATGCACCTGGGAAGGGTGCATTTCAGCCTGTGCTGGGCCGTTTGCTTACAATCAGGGCAATAAATCCTTCCAGAAAAAGGAATCTATGTGTTATATCTTCTTGTCCGCCATAAAATAGATGATACCCTCTGATAGAAGTCCTATGAAGTTAGAGTTTAGTGACTGTTTATAGATGAGAACCCCTTTGAACAGATTTCTAATTCAGCTGAAAGACCAACCATGAACCCATACTGTCTCTAGCCGAGAAACCGGAGGGATGATACTTTGTTCTGGAAACATGGGGCAGATAGTGCAGTCCCCCTGAATGTAGAAGGTTATTATTCATGTGGAAAAATATATTACGGAAATCCACCCACGACTCTTCCTTTTCACAGGGAGTTATAATTTGATGGGGATAGAAATGTTCCCTTCTTGACATCAAATCAAAAGTATTTTCTAAAAAATGCCTGGAACCACTACTGGTTCAGCATGCATGATATCCTCTGACTCATTAAAACTAGAGAGAGCAATACTCCTCCATTCGAAAAGCCTACAAGTGGAGCATGCCTTTAATCTCAGCACTTGGAGGCAGAGGTAGGAGGATCACCATGAGTTCCAGGCCACCCTGAGACTATAGAATGAATTCTAGGTCAGCCTGGACTAGAACAAGACCCTACCTCGAAAAAATAAAATTAAAATTAAAAAAGTGGTTTGAAAGCCTACAGCACATCCCAAGATTTTTTACAATCTATTTCTTAGTGTTTCGTGATTATAAACCTGAAGCTGGGCTGAACATTTGCCTTGGATCACCTGGTTTAATCATTAAAATAACAATTGATGTGTATTTTTATTCCTATTGTACAGGTAGTGAAACTGAAATTTATGAAGGAAAGCAAGGTTACAAACTAGTAAATTGTTAAATCACAATTATCATCCAGGCACTCTGACCTATGTGAAATTTAAGCTTTTCTTTATAAGGACACATTTAAAGGTATCTTCCTTTATTTATGTATTATTATGATTATGATTATTATTTGAAATTTGCTTTCCAAAGTCCCCTTAGGGTTTCAGGGCCTTAGAACTCAACTTCAAGGCTTGTGTAAAGGAAGCAGGGTAAGGAATTTCAAGCTCCAGTGGGGTTGGGGTTGGGAGTGGGGATGATAAGGGCTAGAGCCTGGTCCCTTTGTGTAGAAAGTTAGAAGGCACCCCTGACCCCATAACACCTAGAGGTGCTACACTGATGACGTCAGTATTAAGATGGCCAGTTTCAGAAACCCAGCACTGTATTGGTTTCTTGCTTTGAATTCCTCAGTTCTTCTTGTGAATAACCAGCCTTGATCAGGTAAAAGTTTATGGAATGGCCCACTTCTCTGTTTTCTGAATCCTTTGAGAATCTTTTTGCTGCTCTCCACAAGCGCCTATAGTGTGTGATTCAGCTGAGAATCCTGTGCAGGGGGTACTTCAGGCAATAGCCCCCAAATACCACAACTGATGCACCAAATAGCTCAATCAGCCTTTAACACGAATGCTGAACGGCCTCTGTTGACACCTTGAATATTTCCTCAGGTTAGTGCTGGTTGTGAGTTTTCCTTTTTATTTATTTTAAAATTTGTGTTGTCTCCTACTATGATGGAATTGGAATCTATTTCTGTTTTGGCGAGGATGCGGGGAAAAAGGAACCCTCATTCACTGCTGGTGGGATTGCAAACTGGTTCAACCGCTATGGAAAGCAGTGTGGAGACTTCTAGACAGAATGGACATAGAACTACCAATGGACCCAGCTATCCCTCTACTAGGCATCTACCCGCAGAATGCCACATCTCGATGCAGAAAATTTTGTACAACTATATTTATAGCAGCTCAATTCATAATAGCCAAGAACTGGAATCAGCCCAAATGCCCATCTATGG
>PVHP010036214.1:0-18037 GCA_004024765.1 Zapus hudsonius | reverse complement strand
CCAGCTGGCCCAATCTCAGTGGCTGTCATCTCTCAAACAATTGCAGGTGAACGGGCAGCAGTTTTGACCCAAAGATCTTTCTTTCTGTGCCATTTCCATCTGCTCACACCAGTCCATCTTTACGTAACACAACCCTGCACGGGTTCCCAGGACATAGGCAGGCAGAACACAGTAAGCCTCTCACGCAAACTGCTTCTGGTACGGTCCTGACCAAGTTCTTTCTCCCCCTCGTAAGCCAAACCTCACAGTCCATAGTTCTCAATATATTCAGGTCTTTCAACTCTGACCAGAATGATCCATGAAGCTGTACTCACAACACTGTGAGGCATCTCTTAGGCCGAGATTTCAAGTCCTTCCACATTCCTCCTGTAGATCACTTCCAGAAGACCAAAGCCACAAGATCAGGGTTCTAGCAGCAACAGATGACCCCACTCCTGGTACCAAAACTGTTGCGGTCAGCTTTCTTAGTTGCTGCGCAGGAAGAACCCAAACAAAAGTGGCTTGTTAAGGAATGGGTTTATTTGGCTTACGGACTCAAGGGGAGACTCCATTCTGGCAGGGAAAACAATGGCATGAGCAGAGGGCTGGACATCACCTCTGCCACAGCACTGCAAACAGCAGCAGGAAGGTGTGCCAAACACTGGCAAGGGGAAGCTGGCTTATAACCCCCATAAGCCCGCCCCCAACAACACAGCTTCATCAAAGTTGTAAAACCCAAACTACCATCAGCTGAGGATCAATCTATCAGAACACATTCAATTGTTTGTGGGGGACACCTGGATCAAACCATGACACACGGGGAGGAAAGGAAGTAATGCTCACGGTAGTAGAATTAAGGGTGATTTTTCCCTTTATTTAACATCATTTTACTATTTCCTTCATCTAAAATATAAATTTTAAAATGTGATATTACGCACTACAAGAAGAAACTAGCACTGTACATTAGAGAGTAGAAAAAATGGAAATGTAAAATACTGATTTGGAAAATGATTTTTTTCATTAGCTAATAGCATGTTAAATTAAGTGCGTTGATAAAATTTTTATGATGATGGGGACATGTCCTTCTGAGAATCAGTAGATTCAGGAAACTTGCTCCAGAGGGGACTAGGGAACTGGAATCCAGGCTCTACAAATACTTTGTGAGATGGAAGACCTTCTCCCAGTGTGTGTGACTCCCTAAGTCCTCGTGCAGTGTTTCCACCAGGTCAGTCTTCACTCGACACCACTAAGAAGCCCCTTTACTTTCACTTGCAGAGCAGTCTGGTATGACCCCATCTACTACCCAACTTCATGGCAGTTGGATCCAACAGAAGGCCCAAACCGAGAGAGGAGGCGTTTGCAGAGATGTTACCTAACTATTCCAAATAAGTATCTCCTCAGGGACAGACAGAAGTCTGAAGGTAACAGTGGCTCTGTCTCATCATGTGGCTATGGCAGATAACTGGTCATTGGATCAGTATCACTTGTATGTTTCTCCTCAACAGGTGTGGTCAAGCCACCGCTCTCGTACCTGTTTGAAGACAAAACTCATTCCTCTTTCTCCTCCACTGTCAAAGACAAAGCTGCAAGTGAATCCATAAGGTAGCTCTGTGGCTGTATTTGCTGCACTAGGGAGAGTGTGCCACAGCTCATTGCAGGGCTGTGGATGCGGGTTTTACACAGTGCTACTTTGGTTTCAGGAAAGTCACAAACGAGATGAGGCAGGACAAAATCCAGATGTCTTTTCTGACAGTGAGATTTAATAGACATCAGCCATTATGCTCTGGCCCTTGCTAGAGAGAGAGAGAGAGAGAGAGAGAGAGAGAACTGTGTGTGTGTGATGTGTCTACACATGTGTATGTGAGTCATGTGTCTGCACACATATGAGTGCAGATCTAAGAATTGCCTTTGGAATATCTTTCTCAATCACTCAACACCTTCTTTAATGAGATAGGGCCTCTCACTTGAACCCAGAGCTCACTGATTCAGCTACTTTAGCAAGCATCTTGCCCTGGGGATCCCACCTCCTCCTCATAAGCCCTGGGATTATAGGCAAGCAGCCATGCCTGCCCAGCGTTATATGGGTGCTGGGAATCTAAACTTGGGTCCTCTTGCCAGCCTGATGAGTGCTTTAGGCACTGAGCCATCTCCCCAGCCCATGTCATGTGTATTTGACTTTTGAGTAGTTCTGTAAAGTAGTCTGAGCTGCTACTGGCCCCAGCAGGGAGTGATGATGGGTCATGACTAAAGGGCAAATGCCATTGCTTCTGTCTAACTGACCTCTCCTCAGTCTCATGCTTACTGAATGAGGATCTAATCATGTTTCCTTGTTTTCATAGCATTGCTGTACATTCACTGTTAACCAGTACTAGACTGAAAAAGACAATTGACTTCAGAACAGAGAATTCAGACTCCAAATTCCCTGTTTCTCCTAAAATACTCTGCTTCTGCCACACACTGAAACAGATATGGTTGTAACAAAGCGATGCCTGCTTCCTTACGAAAATGTAGAACATTGATCTCTCAGGTACTGGATCCTAATCATCTTTGTGCAGGTTGCAGGATCTGAACCCTTCCTAAGGTTTCTGTCACGTTCTCCTCTGCCGAGTGCTACATAATCAGCCCAAGACTGTCATGTGGGCCTGGATGCCCTGTTCATGCTGTTGAAATTCTAGTCTGCTCTGCTTAAATCTACTAGATGACAAAGCAGAGCTTATTGTCTAAAGTTAGGCAAAACATTTAACCAATTTGGTTTTAAACATGTTCTGACAGAGTAAATCGAAGGTGTATCAGCGTTGCCCCATCCAGAGAGACAGCCGGGGAATTGCTGTTAGGTAAGTCAGCTTTGACCAATCTCACATTCACCCTTCCTTATTTTATTCTTTCAAAAAAAATTTTTGTTATGTATATAGTATGTGATGGTGGTGTGTGTATGCACATGTGTGTGCAGACTTGTACTCTATCCCAGACATGTTGGCTTCCTGAGTCTCTGGAATTTCCTTCGTGGACTGCTCTCCCAGGAAGGGATGTTCATTTCTAGCTTCCCTGAACTTCATTACTTCCTGTCCACTACTGAGAGGTCTGCCTTCCTGTGAATATCCTCAGAGACCCACCCAAGATTTACTAAAAGATCAAGTTGATAGCAAAATTTAACCATCACAATTCCACCCCTTGTCAAATTGACATCAAACCATATCTACTTACATCATAATTTCCAAATGAAGACAGTAACAAGATCATAATTCTGCCTAACATGATAAAACTATCCTGTGTACAACTGCAAATGCATAATCTCCCCCCAACACAAGGCAAGGTCTCTTAACTGTGAGTTCTGTAAAATCAAAACAAGTTGCATGCTTTTGATATATAATGTCACAGAGTAAACATTTCCAACTGTTAGGAGGCATAACAAGGAGAGACTGGACCAATGCGAATTTAACAACCCTTAGGCAAACATCAAACATTTGCAGTTCAAGTCCAATATCATAACCAGTGACTTGACAGTCTCTGGTTTTTCCAATTCTACCCCCTCCAGCTTGGCTGAGTAGCTGGGGAAAACTTCCATCCCAAGCCAACAGTGCTGCATGGTAGCCCTTGCTCAGTCCTGTATGTCCAAAACATCCTCATGTTTCCATTGCAAACCATGGTCTATCTTCCAGTGGCTTCACTGACCTATCAGGGACTTCATGCCCTGTTCCATGTACCATATCTCAGCAGCGTCTCCTGGAACCATGTGTACTTCATGGCCCATTCCACGCAGTGGAGCAATACCAGATATACAGGACATTGCCATGTTGTTAATTCAAGGACAAACTAAACCTTGAAGGGCACATTCCTTCCTTTCAGCTATTTCCTTTCAAAAGAGAATGCACAGTCTATCATTCAGCCCTTCCTGGGTGGGAACACCTCAGCATCCTTTCCATTGCTTCAATGGAGAGCAGTTGGGCTGTCTTCTTTAGGATAGATAATGTGTTGACAACAGCAGCTTCAGTAACCTAAAGCCAGTCTCTGTGCCAGTAAGTTAAACTTGCTTTGAGTTTTTCTAGCCTTCAATCTCAAATTCTCAGTTCCATATCACTAGCCAAACACATCAGTCCATTACTTAACTTCAACCTTCATCAGACTCTCTGGGCATGGGCAGTAGAACACATCCACCCTTTATTCCATAACACCATTCCCATAAAGTTCTCTGTAGTCTCTCCTTCCCCTTAGGAAGTTCACAAGCCAAGCCTCCAAATGCAATTCTCTTTGCACTTAGATTTTCACATTCTCACCAAATCCATGTCCATTCCTCCAGTACAAAAGTTCCAGAAGACTAAAATCCACATGGTCAGATTCATCTCACCCCACTCCTGGTATCAAAACCAGTCAGCCACACATCACTGGGATGAATCTCCAAACCAGGCACAGTTTATGGGAGGATTTATTGAAAGGATTTATTGAAGCTACAGATCCAGGGAAGTTCCATAATGATGAAGAGGCTGGCCCCCTTTCACAGGTCCAAACACAGAGAAACCCATCACCAACACCACACACACACTAATAAAACAGGCAAGGGGAGAGATTTCTTTCCCCTTTATATAGCCTTAGGGTGAGGTCTTGCAACCCTTTCCCAGACTTGTTGGCTTCATGAGTCTCTAGAATTTCCTTCTTGCACTGCCCTCCCAGGAAGGAATATTCATTTCTAGCTCCCCTGAGCCTCCTTACATCCTGCTCCCTAGGGCTGCCTTCCTGTGAACATCCTCAGAAACCCACCCAAGACTACTAAAAGGTCAAGTTGACAACAAAACCATCATAGTATGCCTTTTAATTTAATATAATTTTTGAGGCAGGATATCACTCTAGCCCAGGCTGACTTGGAACTCCGCAGCCTCAGGCTGGTCTCAAACTCACAGCAGTCCTCCTACCTCAGCCCTCTGAGTGCTGAGATTATAGGCATGAGTCACCATACACACCCAGCTCTGCATTTTTACATTTAACCCCTCATTCACATTTAGACTTCTAAAGTAAAAAAATGTGATGGTGTAGTTATAGTTTTCCTGTTTTAACGGCTAGCCCAGTATATGAGAAATACATTTCTCTTGATATTTATCAAAATTTATATTCCTATTTTGCTTATGGTAAAAGGGCCAAGATCATCAGTTCATAGATACCTGCATAGTCACGTTTAGTGGTACATTTTCCCTCAAAAACATGAATAGTTATTATACTGCCCTATTCCCTTAAATTATCAGTCCGGTGCTTCAGGCCAATCTTCCTTGAAGCATTCTGAATCAGCAACATTACATATTCCCATGGGAACGCCTCAGATATGCTTCCTTAGGGCCAGCCTTGGCAGTCTGGAGCTCTAGAGGGTGGAATCTTGTCTTGATAAGCCTCCTTGGATCCTGACACTCCCTAGTTTGAATGTCATTGCTATCACTGCATTCCTCCGGAAGCACAACACAGAGCTTCAGGCTTGCTGGGCCTGAGCTCCATGACTGCAAGCATGGAGAGAATATCCTCTGTGCCTGCCAGGCCAGTTGTCCATGGTTCACCCAGCACTGCAGGGTGACCAGCACACCAGTGCCAGAGCCCCCAGGAGCTCTGCTCCTAACTTGAGAAACACGTTAGCAAAAGCCAGCATAAGATGAAAAAAAAAAAGTAGACTAGTTTGTTCTGTCAGATGTTTCAGTCAGAAAATAATTAAGGATTATTCATTTTTGCTAGAAAACTGGGTTTAATACTGAACTGGATTTACTACTTCAGGTAGTCAGTGTCTGAGTAAGTAGCATCAGTATGCTTGTACGTTATGAAGAGCATTGGTGAAAGAAATACCCAAAGCTTATTTAGCACCAAGTGCCAAGCACTATTGATAAGTGTTTTGTCTATATTTTAATTTATATTTTTGGAGTGTGTGTGTGTGTGTGTGTGTGTGTGTGTGTGTGTGATCACATGAGTGAGAGCAAGCACATTTGTGCCACAATGAGCCTGGAAAGGTCAGAGGACAACCTTTGGGTGGGTGTTAGTCCTCACCTTCCACCTAGTCTGAGGTGGGTCTCTTATTCACCATTGAATTCACTAGGCAAGCTGGCCCATGAGCTTCCGGGGTATTCTGTTGTCCCCACCTCCCATCTCACTGTAGTCCTTTTGGGATTGCAGATATTCATGCTACAATGTCCAGCTTTATGTGGGTTCTGGGGACCCAAACTTAGGCACTCACTTGCCCAGCAAGCACGTTACCACGGAGCCCTCTCCTCAGTCCTATCCTAATGGAACTTTCACAATAACTTGGGAAATATGCTCTCCACCCCCCATTTTTCTTGCTAAGGAAACTAAGAGCGAGATTAAGCAACTTGGCTGAGCTCTTAGGGGCACTAGTTTGAAGTGTTTGTTTAGTGTGTGCTTAGAAATATGTCCAGGCTGGATTCAGTTTCAAACTAAAGGACTCAAAAGTCCTGCCTGTTGTAGTAACAGTGCTCACACATTGAAACCGTTCTTTGCAATTGCTTCCTGCAGGCAAGTGTGGAATGTACTTTGTGGAAGACAGCGCCTCTGATGCAATGGAAAATTCGGTATGTAGAGCTTAAGCGTGTTTACCTTACACCTGTTCAGTATGATGAGAGCTCACCATTGTCACTCTGTGAAGGCTCACAGTACACATTGGCGGTTGGAGGAGAACTGGAGTCTGTCCTTTGTCATGTGTATGTGTACATGTGCATTCATGTGTTCATACATGTGTGCAAGTGCACACGTGGCACTGTGTGCATGTGGAGGTCAGAGGAGTCCGTCCTCATCATCCCCATCATTGGAGGCAGGTTTCTCTGCTGTTTTGTTTTGTTTTGTTTTGCTTTGCTTTGTTTTGTTTGCTATACTTGCCAAGAGCTCTGGGAGTCTTCTGTCTGTACCTCCCATTTTACCATCAGAATGCTGGGATTACAGAAGCCTACCACAGCATCTGACTTTTACTTGAGGTCTAAAGATCAAACTGGGGTACTCAGACTTGAGTGGCAAGTGCTTTACCCACCGAACAACCTCCCAGCCCTGCCTCCCCTTTTTTAAAGATCATTTTACAAAGAAGCCCAGCATCCCTGGCCTGGAGCCTGGGTCTCGGCAGTTAGGTTATAGGTCAGATTCTTACCCCTCCTGTCATTTCAGTGCTCCTTTCTTTCTCATTGCTCTCCTCAGTAGAACAAGCAGCCATCCCTGTCACTCCAGCTCCTTTAAAAGGAAAGGAGCACCTTATGTAATTGGGCAGCTTCAGTCATCCTGATAGTCACATCCCTGAGTAGCGATAGCATTATCTTCTGGCCATTCTGATATTAGTCACAAAATAACTGAAAAGACTCAAGTGACATCTTTGCATGCAAAGCTATTGAGTTTGTAGTCTTCATGCGTTTGATTCCTAAATTTCGTCTAGTATATGAATTGTTTTATAGTGGGAAGGTTTCTAGAGAAGCTTAAGTACCATTTTGCCATTGAACCTAGTGCTTACTTTATTTTGATATGCTTTTAAATTGAAAACTAAGACAAGGAGTTTCGTCCCTTTCCTTTGGCATAGAGCCTTCAGGGAGAGCTCGAGCCAGCATCCTTCTCCTGGACATACGAGGAGATTAAAGAGGTCCACAGGCGCTGGTGGCAGCTGAGAGATAACGCCGTGGAGATCTTCTTAACAAATGGCAGGACGCTCCTGTTGGCCTTTGACAACACCAAGGTAAAGCCACCCTTGTTACATAGGTACTGGTGACATGATCATGTGACCAATGTTATTAGATATGTAATGTCGATATGATTGTGTGACCCATGTTGCAACTAATTTATAAAGTTTAATTTATATGAAGGTTAATTTTTTTAGTCTTAAACGAGTGTTCTGATAACATGAAATTTGCTAAATTTCTTAGCCCTAATTGAGCAAGTCCTTGGTTGCATGAGGGCTCTTTTCAGACTTCTACAATTATGTTAAATTCAGAATCTTAAAACTCACTGAAAGGAGGAGTTTGCACTTGCTCAGGGCTGTGGTCCACAGCCTTGCATGGAAAGCCAAGGGGAAGTTGCAAAGCTGCCTCTGCAGCTCCTCCCTATGGCTCTCCATTCACACCATCAGCTGCTGCGCTGGCCAGGGCGGCCAGGGCCTCCACTGCTAACCCCGCGAGTCTCCTGTTCTTGGCCCAGCAGGAGCATCTGGTGTGCCAACTCGTTCCTTCCCAGAGTTCCGTTCTCCCTTTTCCCTCATCCTCCTTCACATTCACGTTGTCTGTAGATCTTTCCTGATGTCAGCTCATTCCTCCATCTTGTGGCTTTGAAACACCATATGAATCCTGCAATTTGCAGTTCTGTATCACACCAGGCCTCTCCTCCACACCAGCACATGTTTAACCCCAACTTGCCGTCTCCACTTGGAGCCAATAGTAGTGAGAATTTATCCTATTTACATTGGGTATTTTATTTAATTCACATGAGATAAGCATTATCACCTGTATTGCAGGTGTAGCAGCAGCACAAAGGGTTTAGCAGGAACACAGAGCAGGTCTGTTCTGATCCAGTTAGACCTTCAGTGCAGGCTTTCTACCCCACCACTCTATGTGTGTGCAGAGGAAAGTCCTTCTCTTTCCTCTGTTGATCTCTTCAGATCTGTGTCTACATGGCTCCTGTACATAGCTTTCCTGGAACTTAGATACTTAGCTATTTCTACCAGATGCTTACTGGCAGATGTCCCCAGAGTGTCTTAGTAGATGGCTGAGAGCCCATCTCTGGAGAGAGGCCTGCAGTCAAGTCTTGTTCTCCACTAGCCAATGGTCTTTTCTTGGAGGACTTCAGATTAGTCATATGTCTGTAATGTCATGGAGAAGTGTCAATAACCCTAAAATATTTGGGTTTTTCCCTCCTCTGTTCAGGTTCGTGATGACGTGTACCACAGCATACTCACCAATCACCTCCCCAACCTTCTGGAGTATGGCAACATCACCGCCCTGACCAACCTGTGGTACACTGGGCAGATCACCAACTTTGAGTATTTGACTCATCTCAACAAGCATGCCGGCCGGTCCTTCAATGACCTCATGCAGTATCCTGTGTTCCCCTTCATCCTCGCCGACTATGTGAGCGAGACTCTGGACCTCAGTGACCCAATGATCTACAGGTGAGTAAAAACCTCGTCACCTTCCGGGTCATCTTGTATTTATGCCATTCAGGTTGTCACTGTGAAGATACTCAAGGATGAAATGATCGAGGAACCCCAGGCTCTCATCCCTCAACTCAGCACTTGTGAATGATGATCAGACATCTTGCCATGTCTCTTCTGGGTTCTACAGCACCCATCTTTTCTTTCTTTTTTTTTAAGTTGGGTGTTTCCTTGTATAGCTGCAAACAAACTCCAGATGCACATGCCATGTTGTGCATCTTGCTTCACGTGGGTCCTGGGGAATCAAGCCTGGGTCGTTAGGCTTGGTAGGCAAATACCTTAACCACTGAGAAATCTCTCCAGCCCTAGCCTTTCATTTTTTAATGTATGTTTTGTCTTTATTTTCTTCTGACATTGACTTATTGGAAGAGAAAATGTAACTTATTTTGCAGTGTGCCACATCCTACTTTCTGATGTGGCATGGTGTTCCAGTGGCCTCTCTGAGCTCCAAAGGCTTACTTGGATTCACGTTTATTTTGGAAGGAATTTCAGAGATAGTGCTATGAACTTTATATCCCCTCCATCATCAGGAGGCCTGAGGGGATGCATGGTGATGCGTGTACATGGCAATCTGGGGCTTCTCTTTAGACATGCTATACACTATTGGTGATGTGAACATTGTGCATATTGCTGGTATAAAGAGAGAATGTCTTTCTGAAAGGCAGTTTGGCAGTGTGTATCCAAACAATTCTTAAACGTGTATACTCTGTTTCAGCAATTTAGATTCTAGGAGTTTTTTTTTCCCTTAGGAACTATGAAGGCCTTAACCAGGAAAGCTCTGACTTGCCTTTAGTTTGTGATTCATGTTTTCTCTTGGTGTTGACTTACTGGGAGGTCTTGCTTGCATTGGTGTCTGGCACTGATGCAAAGATTGCACTAGAAGTGTTGTCTTGATGTCATTTGTCAGAGCAGCTAAACTTTAGAACTCGCTTAAAGGACCTGGGTTTAAAATACTGGGTACATTGTTGTATGCTGTAGCCACGAAAACAATATTTTAGAAGTGTATTTCACAGGCATGGAAAGATATTCTTTTGATTTGAAAATAATAGGAAACATGTACATGTAGATAAGCAGAAAAACATCTGAGCAGATACACACCCAAATGTTTCATTTGTGGGCAATAGTAACATAACTGATTTTTAGTTTACTGTTTTCTCAGCTGTAATTTTTGAATTTACAGTCATAACAATGTATGTGTCTAAGAAGATTTATTGATAGGATTTATAAAAAATTAAAAATATGTCAGGATCTTAAAGATTTATTTTAGGATACAAATTTATATCTATTCTATGAAACTTCTGGTTTTTGATAGTTTCTAGAATTGGAAGTATCAACAAAATTAGCATTTAATATCACTAAGTTCCATATCTCGAGGAAATAATTTCTAGTAAGTTCCACATCTTTAGGAAATAATAATTTGTCAAAAAAAAACTGTACTGTGCCAGGAATAATTTTTTTTGCTTGTTTGTTTTCAAGGCAGGGTCTCACTGTGACCAAGGCTGACCTGGAACTCACTCTGTAGCCCCAGGCTGGCCTTGAACTCATGGCTGTCCTCCTACCTCAGCCTCCTGAATTCTGGAACTAAAGGCATGAGCTACCAATCCTGGCCATAACCCACGTTTCTGAAGGCAAAGTTGGAGGATTGCTGCAAGTGTCAGGACAGTTCTAGCTAGACAGTGAGTTTAAGGTACCCTGGACTACAAAATGAGGCCCTGCCTCAAAAGAGAAACAAAAATAAATAAAAACACCTATTGACATCTGAATATGTAGTGCTGGTTTAACTGAAACTTGGCATGTCTTGCTGTGGGTTTGGTTTCAGTGCCAGATATGGACATGCGGGCAGTCCTTCTGTGCAGCCCATGGCCTGTCAGGTGGAGCAGCCCATCCTCCTATCAGAGCAGTCTGCCCTTGTAAGCACTGTCCAGAGATGCTAAGAGGATCTCTAGTGGCTGAAAGAGAGGTGTGCTGCTTGCCTTCTCTGGCCTCCAAGAGAGGTGTGTGGTGTTCGTGTGGGAGCACCAGCACTGGTACAATGGTGCTCACACGTGGGCATCCTGCAGGGACCAGACAGACAGACAGAAGATGTCCCGTACTCACTCCAGACCTCAGCTTGGCCTGGACAGGAAGAGCCTCCAGTCACTGCTTAGCATGGCCTAAGGTCCTCCCTTCAGTCTGCACTGCTGGGACCAAGAGCCTGGGAAATGGGACAAGGGCTTGCAGGCCCGACAGGAACCAGCTTCCAAGGGCTTCACCAGTCCTCATTCTGCAAGGTGTAGGAGTCAGGAATACCAGCCTTTCCTCAGTAGTTTATGGGTCGGATTTTGAATGGTGACTATTGGTTTCAGTGCAGTGCACTGAGGACCAAGTGGCCTTTGAATCACTTATTCATTTACACGGTGCAGACATAAGTAGCTTCATCCTGACTGTATCAAATCTTTTCCATCATCTCTGTCTTTGTAGGAATCTCTCTAAGCCCATAGCTGTGCAATATAAAGAAAAAGAAGATCGTTACGTTGACACATACAAGGTAGCTTTTGTTTCTGTTACTACTTTGAAGTGTGAAAAATGTAGTTTTGGTTTATAGACTTAGTCTTTACCTAATTTTAAGCTTTATAGTATTATTGATTTCTTTGGGGGTTTTTTTCCTTGTACTTTAATTGACAACTGGAAATCATTGTATGAAACTAAAATAATGTTTGTCTTAGGTCTCTGGAAACATCTTCTAATAATTAAGAAAAAACATACCCATAAGTTAAAAGCTAATAATTTTTTTAAATACATAATTATATTTCCTATAGAAATCATAGATTTTTTTAGAAACATGCTATTCATATCCCCTGTTATTTATACTACATAACAATATTTGATAGCTTTATAGTATAAATTTATCACTATAATGTTAATTTGTGATAAATATTAGTATGTTTATTTTGTACCATATACCTACTAGTCATACTCTGAAAATTATGCTCAGTACATGGTGCATCTCCTCAGTGCTGGCACCCCATGCTCAGTACATGGTGAGACTCCTCAGTGCTGACACCGGGTGATGGAATACTCTCGGTGTTTGAGTGTTTCATCGACTTAGCCGTTGGGAATGAGGATGCAGAGTGGGAGGATTCCTGTGAGGGGAGGTTCCTTTCAGGGCAGGAGCAGTGCTAAGGGTGGTGGGGGTTATGCTGGAGCGCACCTTCAGGGAGCCTGTTGTGTGTCCTGCAGTACCTGGAGGAGGAGTACCGCAAAGGCAGCAGGGAGGACGACCCCATGCCCCCCGTGCAGCCCTACCACTACGGCTCCCACTACTCCAACAGCGGCACCGTGCTCCACTTCCTGGTCAGGATGCCTCCTTTCACTAAAATGTTCCTAGCCTATCAAGGTAAGGGCTCCCAGAAGCCATGCTGAGTCTTCAGAACAAAACACTGGACTGGCTTCTTGACAGTTTATACCAGCCAGCCCAGGAAGTTATTTTACGCAGTCCTTACCAAGCTCTCCCCGAGAGTAGTACAAAGCCAGTCATCTTGCTCTTTTCTCAGATTTCAGCTTCAGATTAAACTCACTAATTCACTTTTTAAAACTTTTATTGACAAATTACAGGGTGAACAAAGTGCATATATAAAAATGTCATAATGAGAAGCCGGTGTGTGTGGTGGCACATGCCTTTAAAACTTGGGAGGCAGAGGTAGGGAAGATCGCCATGAGTTTGAGGCCAGCCTGAGACTACATAGTGAATTCCTGGTCAGCCTGGGCTAGATCGAGACCCTACCTTGAAAAAAAAAGTCATAATGAAACCCATTTTTTAAAATATTTTATTTATTTATTTATAAACCGAGAGAGAAAGAATGGGTATACCACAGCCTCCAGCCACTGCAAACAAATTCCAGATGCATGCACCACTTTGTGCATCTGGCTTTACAAGGGTGCAGGGGAATCAAACCTGGGTCATTAAGCATTGCAGGCTTAACTGCTGAGTCATCTCTCCAGCCCCCAAACCCATTATTTTATATACTAAAAATTGTTTTTTTAAAAAAAGCAATGGTCACACCCTTCAAAAAAGAAAAAGGAGAAAAGGTGTCTTAACAGTTAGAAGTTAAAGGAAAATTTTGCTTCTAGGTAAGGGGAAAAAGACCATATCTACTTGAATTTTAATTTTTTTTGCTGTACATTTACTCAATAAGGAAATCATTATTCTATGCCTACTGAGTGCTGGCTATGAGTGATCCCAGGCCCACACTCTTATGGAACTTACCAGCAGAACAAATAAATGACATAAATTTTCCTATTTTTATGTATGATGAAAATAATGTAATTTCAGAAACTTGAATACTCTCTTAAGCAAAATGCACATTATTTTTATTGTTTTAAAGTGGCAAAAGTTACGAGGCTTCATAGAATATGGTCTTTGTCTTAATCATATTGTTTGCATCTCTTTGTAGATCAGAGTTTTGACATTCCAGACAGAACTTTCCATTCTACAAATACAACTTGGCGCTTGTCCTCCTTTGAGTCCATGACTGATGTGAAAGAGCTGATCCCAGAGTTTTTCTATCTTCCTGAGTTCTTAGTTAACCGAGAAGGTAAGGCTACAAAGCATTTCTTTTTTTTTTAATAGTTTAATGTATTTTAATAGCAAACTTACAGGAATAGCACAGAAGATAGACAACATTAAAAACCTGCACTTGCATGTAGAACAATTCAGTTAGAAAAGTAGAGTGAATGGATGGAATCTACTGTATGATAAAAATGCTACAAACCCCACTTAGTTGCTGTCAATAAGAAATTTACTTATTTTTTAAAAATCCAAATGCTGGCATTGTCCAGAAAAATTTAGCAGGTTTACTTATAATTGTTATAAAGTTGAACTGTTGAAACTTGTTCACTGAAACATTTTGACTTGCATTAATGCTTTACATCCCCACATTTGTATTAAAAATTCACACAAATGAAAATGGAAAAACTGCCAATACCTGATTTCTGTCCCCTAGTTTTTGACTCACAATCATGTACTTAGGTACCTTCTGACCCCATGGGAAAAAAAATATCTAACATTCAGAACTACCGATAATAGGAAGAGGAAAAAAAATTCTTTTTGAGAATGAAATGTTTCCCATCACAGGACTCTTCAGCACGTTCTCCACGTATGTGGCGTGCTAGCTGGATATCTTTTGGCATAGTTGTTACACATTTGGCATGGATAGCACACAGGTTGGTGTCTTCAAAAAGGCCAACCAGATAGGCCTCACTTGCCTCCTGCAAAGCACCAGTAGCTGCACTTTGAAAGCGCAGATCTGTTTTGAAGTCCTGAGCAATTTCTCGCACCTGACGCTGGAAGGGCAGTTTGCGAATCAGAAGTTCAGTGGACTTCTGATAGCGTCTAATTTCACGGAGTGCCACAGTACCAGGCCTGTAACGGTGAGGCTTCTTCACCCCTCCTTTGGAGGGCGCACTCTTGCGGGCTGCTTTGGTAGCCAGTTGTTTCCGGGGTGCTTTCCCACCGGTGGACTTGCGGGCGGTCTGCTTGGTACGAGCCATGGTACAGAGACCTCCTTACCTACCCCCCTTCTCCTAGGGCGAGCTAGAGGCGGCGCTCTTCTAATGTGTGTTTTCAAGGCAAGGTATCCCTGTGGCCCAGGCTGGCCTTAAACTTAGTGATCCTCCTACCCCAGCCTCCCAAGTGCTGGAATTAAAGGCATACACCACCATACCCAGTTTTATTTCTGAGGGTTAGTGATGGTGTTTTAATTTTCCAAAATTAAAAACAACTTTTCAAAGACAGAAAATTTGAGTTCCCAAATAAAAGCATTTCATTTCATTAAATATATAATTTTAATTGCAAGTGAACTTGGACTTTTATTCTGAATTGACTGGTTTGTCTGAGGCAGTTTGGCGAATTACTCATCTATCTAATACTGCTAGTTTCTCCTTGTTGTTATCTGAAAATGCCTCAGGCTGGAGCGCTAGCAAAGCAGCCAGAACTTACATGAAAATGCCTCAGGCAGGTCTCGCCCCTTGCAGTTTTGGATACTTGCTGTGGCTTTCAAGTTGCATCTTTTTAAAATGTACTGCCTATTTTCTCCCTCCTTAGTCTCTCTTCTGTATGTAACTCTGAACATAGGAGTGACTTAAAGCAATGGTAAATTCATTACTGGGCTGGAAAAGTGACTCGGTGGATAAGTTGCTGGACACCCAAGCCTGAATACTTGATGTGCTTTTGCAGTCTAGAAGTTTGTTTGCAGTGGCAAGAGACAGTCTCCAAAGAAGACCTCCACATGCATGCGCTCTCTCTCTCTCTCTCTCTCTCTCTCTCTCTCTCTCTCTCTCTCTCTCTCACACACACACACACACACACACACACACACACACAAATAAATAAATGAAAAATTTTTAAAACAAAGCAATATTGATAGGTCAGAATAAATATGTGCAATGAATATTGGTATAAAAATATCAGCAAATTAGTCCCGGGCTAGAGAGATGACTCAGTGGTTAAGGTGCCTGCCTATAAAACAGAAGGACCTGAGTTCAGTTCCCAGTACCCACGTAAAGCCAGATGCACAAGGTAGTGCATGCATCTGGAGTTCATTTGCAGTGGCTAGAGACCCTGGTGAACCATGTATATGTCTTTCTATCACTGTAAATAAATAGTCCCTCATGCCCAGCCCTAGGACTGCAGGCTTGCCCAGCTCTGCAGGTGCTCAGCCAGGCTCTCCTGGCACCCACAGTGGCAAAGCTCCTGAGATGCTGCACTGCCACACAGTATGTCACAGTCAACCCCACACCTCTGGGATGAATCTCCAAACCAGGCACTATTTATGGGAGGAAAGGATTTATTGAAGCTACAGATCCAGAAGTTCCTTAACAGTGAAAGAGGCTGCTCCTCTTTCATAGGTCAAAAGCAGAGAGAGAAACCCATCACCAACACCACACACACAATAGCAAACAGGCAGGGCCCCAGGAGATAATTCCTTCCCCTTTAGATAGCCTTAGGGAAGGATCTTACAACCTTATCCCAGACTTGTTGACTATCTCTGGAATTTCCCTCCTGCACTGCCCTCCCAGGCAGTGTTTGTTTCTAGTTTTCCTGAGACTCCTTACCTCCTGCCCCCTGCTGAGAGGGCTGCCTTCCTGTCATAAACATCAAAGACCCACAAAAGATAATTAAAAAGATCAAATTGACAACCAAACCTTACCATCACACAGTACAAACCTTAGACATGCCTTCAATTTATATTTTACATCATATCATTTAAAAATGCTGCAAAGTGGTGATGTCTCCTTCCTGTATCACATTATCAGGGAGTGGGTGTATATAGCTTAATTTTATATGGAAATTACTCATCTTTGAAAAGACCCCTTTGAATATTTTTTCATTTCCATTATAGTATTGAATGTAGGTTCCAATATAGTAGATTTTTTTTCTGTAGAAAAAAATAGCATTTCTATTCAAAGTATTTTTTCTTTTTTTTTTTTTAAGCAGAGAGAAAGAGAGAGAGAGGAGAGAGAAAATGGGTATACCAGGGCTTCCAACTGCTGCAAATGAAATCCAGATGTATGTGCCACTCTGTGCATCTGGCCTTGTGTGGGTACTAGGTACTCAAACCCAGGTCATTGGGCTTTGCAGGAAAGTTCCTTAACCCCTGAGCCATCTCTCTAGCCCCCAAAGTATTTTTTAATTAATTTATTTTCAAGCAGAGAGAGGGGTGGGGACGAACATGGGCACACAGGGGTGCATGCACCCCTTTATGCATCGGGCTTTACGCGAGCACCTGGAATGGCAGGCTCTGGTGGCAAGTGCCTCTGGCCATTGAGCAATATCCCCAGCCCCCAAAGAGTGTTTGGAGTTTAACCTTTCTGCTCCCCAGGCTGGCTTAGGTCCCCTGTTCTCCCTCCTTGGCTTCCCCAGTGCTGAGATTGCAGGTGTACACTGCCGTGCCTGACTGGTCAGAACTATTTCTTCAGGACAGTGTTGTAAAGTGAATACTTGAGATGTTTCTCCTCCAGCAGAAGAGCCTCTCCCTGTGTGTGCTGTGTTACTTGTTGTCCCAGGAGTGCTCGGTAGAAAGGAAGTCCAGCAGACCTATACATGTGCCATGGAATCTAATGAATGATGGCAGTTTTTGGAAGTCTTAGGATACTGTTAACTTTATAGTAGGTTTTAAAAACTACAGGATAAGCCGGGCGTGGTGGCGCACGCCTTTAATCCCAGCACTTGGGAGGCAGAGGTAGGAGGATCGCCGTGAGTTCAAGGCCACCCTGAGACTACAGAGTGAATTCCAGGTCAGCCTGGGCTAGAGCGAGACCCTACCTCGAAAAACAAAAAAAAACAAAAAAAAAAAACTACAGGATAGAGATATTTACTAAACACATAGTATTCAGTTTTCTAAATTACCAGTGATCCACAAATGTTTATATAAAGACTTGGTTTGATTTTAATCAAGCTTACAAATTAAATAGATATTGGAACACTCACTGCATTTGAAGATTTTGTAATTGGGAATATTAGAATTGGTTGGTACTCAAGGCTGGGAAGGTTGCTCAGTGGTTAAAGATGCTTGCTTACAAAGCCTGCTAGTGAGAGTTCAGTTCCCCAGCCACTCTTTTTTTTTTTTGATATTTTTTTTATTTTAAAGTATTTTTTTATTGTCCATAATGAGTTACATTGTTTAGTGGGCCAACAATGAGTTGTTATCCCCAATTCCTCATTGCCCCCCTTCCTCATCCCCAGTCAGCTGGATATCCTCCTCTGTGGGACGTCTGTATCAGTCTCTGTGGTAGGGGACCATGGATAGCCCAGTCTTCAGCTGGGCTCTCCTGACCCAAGTGTGTTGATACTGAAGGGTGCCATGCCTCTGATATTCTCCCCCACCACGGCTCTCACAATCTTTCTGCCCCCTCTTCCGC
>PVHP010036213.1:0-18021 GCA_004024765.1 Zapus hudsonius | reverse complement strand
CATCTTGTTGTGGGAAGCCATATTATTTTGAAGCCTGATAAGTAATACAATCTGTAAGCTCTCAAGAGACCTCAGTGATTTCAAGAAAATCCCCTTATTGTTTTAAAAGTTGAAAAACAAACTTTGTATTTTTAGGTTTTAATTAGTCATTACTAGTATTGTATTATGCACTTAAAGTGGGACCATCATGTAGATAGGAACAGAAGATACTTAATGTCAAATCTTACTCCGAATGGGGCAATCAATTTAAACTGGTTTTAATCAAACAGCTAAGAAAATATTTTGAATTTTAATATTACAAGTTTATAAATAACACCACAGCATCATGAATGCCAAAAAGACATAAAGTCCATTTTTGTGGTGTGTGCATGTATACTATGGTATCTGTATGTATGGTGTATACATGTGTGTGATCTCTTACAGACATCAGAGGATGCCATGAACCCTACTGCTTCCTTGAGATACGGGTCTCTCTTTGTCTGAAGCTGCCATTTTATGTAAGACCAAATGGCCAAGAAGTTGCAGTGATTTTCCTGACTCTACCCCACCCCCAACCCCCGCCCTCACAGGACTGCTGTTATAAAACTACATAAATATAGTTACCTTTTTACCTGGGTGCCGAGATTTAACTCAGGATTGCATGAGAGGTGATCTTACCCACTGAGCAATCTCCCCAGACCCAAAAATCGCTTTTTATTTTATTTTTTCTTTACTTACATTGATTTTTTTGGAAAGAATTGGACTTTTATAACTATATGCTTTCTTTACAAAGATGTGGAATTTCTACAAAAGCAAACCTCCAAAGCAGAACATATCAGCAGAAAAAAATATCAACATAATGAAATGGCCATTGGAATTAAGTAAGCCTGAGAAATCATTCTAGATCATGTTTAAGAGGTGTAATATTAAAGTAACGAGGAGCTAATTATTGATATTGCTCTATGACATGGCTAATCCTTTAAGCTATATGCATTTTTTCTTCAGAACATATATATGAATTTGAAGAGCCTGGATGAGATGATAGCTGTGTGGTTGATGCTACTCCACAGAGCAAGTGCTGACAGGGACAGCATGGTTGGTCAACCAACACACAACACCACAGCAAAGATAAGACATGGTGTGTGTAAGATACTGAAATACAGTAGTTCTACACTAATGCTAACATGAAGTATCCATAGAATTTAGTACAATGAATGGCTCAATTAAGGGACTTGTTAAATCTTTGGCTAAGATAAATAGGATGAATTGCAATGCATGAATGAACATAAAAGCAAGAAGTGGAGCATTACTGCAAGCTAATTTCTATAAAATTATTCAGCTAGTATGCTGTTGACAGCCTTTAAGATCAGCAGCAGTGAACTATAAATAAAATCTAGCGACGAGAAAATAAAATGATGAGAGGAATTAATTGGACACAGGTGTTCCCAAAGCAGGTTCTAAGGGAGAAAATGCCTTGCTGCATATCTTCATTTATAAAAGACAGTCGTGACACACTGACCAAAATAGGTCTCTAATTGCTAAAATTTTCTTTTATCGATCCTGGAAAAAAATAAAAAGATAAGGATATAAAAATTTCAAAAGGAACCACTTAAATACTTGAATGGCAGAACCAGCGATGCTAGTGAGCAGTGTCGGAATGTATCCTCCTAAATTTTTGTAATCAAGTCTAAGAAGAGCTGCTTGACATTCACCTTATATGGTGACATGGTTGGTGCGATGCTTGAGAAAATAAAGATAATAGGGAAGGTGTTCACTCAGCTTCACAGAATGTCTTATTTTACTTCGCAGAGGATTAAGTATTCAAGGTCTTTAATGTATGTTGTAATGCTTCAGACATCTTCATTATTACAACTGTAGAGAGGGCAATGAAGATAATTTTAAATTACCTAATTTTTTTTTCGTTATCCTCACAGAAAACTCTTCTGTGTTTTCCTACTTGAGCACTTGAACTCACTATTTTTATTCCTGGAATCCTTGTCCAGTAACAACAGATTTTAAAGTAACCTTGATGTGAAGAGGGGAAAAGCCTCATAAAGTGTGATGGGCTGAGACTACCACTCTGCTTAGAAATGAGGTGTGTTTGAATGTCTTTTATAACATATAGTTCTCTTCGTAAGGTTGATTAATAATTAGAACATGAATGGATTATTCTTTAGATGTCCTCTGAGTCCCCCCACCTTCAGTAATGTGCACATTGGAGGTATGCCAAGCAAATTCTGGTTTTAGTTTTCTGGAAAAAAACGCTGAATGACATCAGAAATTGCAGAATTGGCATGTTACCGGGAGATGACACTTTTACCAGAGGCAGGGAAGACAGCAGAAGAAATAGTGGTGCCTTCTGTCATGGACAAGCCTGTGAGAACATTTTATTACCTTGGTATAACTTTTTGACATTATCACTTTTCATCAAGCATCATCTGATGATGGCTTAGCAAACTGGAACATTTTGCTTACCAATTTCACTTTTTTGAAAGAATGGACAGGGTAATTTTTTCTGCAATATTATTAGATACAAGAAAGGGCATCCTGGCAATATCGGTAGGTTTTGGGTTGTTAGAGTTTTCCTCTTTGAAAGTGTCTAATTCTATAAAGATTTGAATGTTTTTGAAATTTCTAAGAAATTTGCAAAGACCTTGACACTATGCAAATGTGAACACGTTCTACAGAAGAAACACTTTCTTCCACAGGGAATGTTCATTTATGTTTTATCTCTAGATTTAAAGTACACAAAGCCTGAAAAAATATCTTTATGAACAAAAGGAACTCCTCTGCTTCATGAAACCAACCACTGAAAACAAGTATGAAATTTTTTTTGCAGATTTGTTTTAAATTTTAAACATCCAGTTAAGAAAATTATAAGAGGTAACGCTAATAAACTTCCTCCAAATATTTATCTGAATAGACAAAAATAATGAGAACATATGGAGAAGTTACTACATTGAGATTCTTTTCTCTTCTCTTTCTACATACATTACATTACATAAGCTTTTCTTTTAAAATGACATTTAACCCACCTTGGAAGCATAGGAACTCTTCCAAAACTTGCATTTTCACAACACCTGTGAGGCCAAAGTTTGATTTTAAAAAATAAAATAAAAGAGTCTACAAAAGTAAAAGTTTTTAAATATTCATTTTATAGTTTTAGACACAAAAATATATTTGTGTTATAAAGCTTCAGTTAATGCACTTCAACAATTAACAAATGATTGTCTGGCTTTATTCTTCATAATAACAGATGCCATTAACAGGGCTACAAAAAAGAGAAGACAAATTGTAAAAAAGAACAGTTAATCCCAAAGTGGGAGAAAATGTAAACATGTATTTTATATTAGTCATAATGAAAACCACTTTACAGTACTATTCTATAAGCTCAGTGACTATTTTAACTGTTACATAACAGAAAGTCTGAATTTCTCTTTATCCAATTGTTTAGGATCCACTTAGTCAGGCCTGCCTATTACTGGCATTGTTTGGATTTATACTACTTTGTGTGAGATTCAGTGCAATCCTCAATGCATGGGGCATCTGTGCCCTTGAGGGGACATTAAGGATCCCCCAGCCCTGACTCTGAGTGCAGAGGGGACACTTGAGACTTCAATGGCACCAGCTGTTCTTCTCCCTGAGGCTCTTTTTCAGGCATACACTGGATTTGCTTCAGACCCCTTAGCCGTCAGTGCCAAATGCTACTGGTCACTAAGGCTAAAGGGGAAAAGCCTTTCTTCCAGAATAGAGGGGTATGCACCCAATTCTTTTCTACTAGGGAAATTATTTTTTCTGTCTTTTAAAAAGAAGTTATATGTATTTAGTTGAAAAAAAACTATGCTTGTACAGAGGATAAAGGAAACAGTAAAAGCAGCACACTAAGAGGTCTGTTTTCTAGACTGGGCCCCCGAGAGACACAAGCAGGCACTTCTTCACTTTTCTTCTAATCCTCCAATGTAAATGTCACTTTTAAGCCACTGAACAGGATCAAAAAGACCATAGACCCTTGGGACTAGATAGGAAGCCTTTTATGTTTTTCACATCCAGTAGGTGAGAATCATTTGAGAATAAAATATCACCAGCCAGTTAAAAACAATTGGATTACCTTCTAATTCATCACTTATGAAGAGTTAAACCTTATATGTAAACTTTGATCATAATAGAAAAACATAGGTATATGAAAAATATATATATTTTTCATTGATCTTCTGTATTAAATAAAATTCTAAAATGAGTATTTAATTCCCAAATGATCTATTTCTATAACCATAGTTCTAATATATGACTATATCTTTATTTTGATTAATTATAATCAATTGTGCTATCATTGTAATGCATTTTAAATACCTTTTAAAAGTATGTGAAAGCATTTTACCCACAACCATTGAATGAAGGGCGACTTAAGAACAAACAGCCAGATGAACAAGTAAAATACTAACCAAAACCAAATTCTTTTCTACTTCTCTTTTTCCTTCGTTAATATCAGAGTATTCATTATTTATTAGAATGATTAAATGAGAAAAATATTAACTCAACAAATTCATTACTTCAGTTATCCAATGCTTTTCTCAATTTCTTTTTGAATGAAAGGAAATTATTTAAATGGTGGGAATGGTTTTATTCCAATGCCTGTTGTATTTTAACGGGAAATTTTTATTGGATCACCTTGAAACAATACTGGCCTAATGGCAGTATTCATTTTTACTATTTTAGTCCTGCCTGTGACAGAGACAACTGAGTGCATTTGTTAAGGCTTTAGGCAATATAATTGAGATATTCTAGTTATTCAGAATAATAAAGTTTGGCTGCATGATTTTCCATTAATAGATTTCTTTATGCCCAGTGTTCTGACAAAAATTTATGGAGAATTTAAAGCCTGTGGTTTCATCAATATATAACTATGTCTATTATTATTATTATTATTATTATTATTATTATTATTATTATTGGAGGCATCCTAATTCCCTTAATAAACGAACACACTGGTGGGCAGTGATTGCAGCCATAGTAACATTGTGTTACCTTCAGAAGACTGAAGAAGGGTACTTAGAGCACAGATTAATCAAATGATAGTGAAAACCTCTGAAAAATGCCCAAATCTTAATATAAGCAATGGGTTCTTCACAGAAACACTATTATGTCTTTTCCTAGTATTGAAATTATTAATTTTGTGTATGTCGTGTGTGTTCATGTGTGCATGCATGGTGTATTTGTGTGGACACTAATGTGTGCACATGTAAGCAGAGGCCACAGTATCATCTCAGATATTATCCTCAGAAAGACCATTCCCTTCTGTTTAACGCAGGGTCTCTCTTTGGCATCGAGTTCACCAATAAAGCTGGACTGCCCAGTCTGGGCATTGCTCTAGCTCTGCCTGCTCAGCACTGGGATTACAGGTGCACACTGCCACAGTCATCTTTACATATGGGTTCTGAGAATTGAACTCAGGGACTCATACTAGAGAGGCAAGCGCTTCACTTACTGAGCTATCTCACCAGCTCTTTTTTTTGTTTAATCATGGGCTTTGTTTCAAATGAAAATGAGCAGGAGTGTTGGAGAATAATAATGTGTTAGGTCATTTCAACCCTTTGATGAAACACAGTAAGATTTTCTTCTCCTTATGCCTAGGGATCAAATTCAAATTCAAGACCTTGCATGTGTTATGCAAATCCTCTACCACTATGATACATTCCCACCACAATATCATTGAATATGACTGTCTTCCACAGCATGCTGGAACTTGATCCATTCAATAATGTTGCCACTAACAGCCAATTCATTAAACTATCATCAAGCAAAAGATATCTTGTCATGAAATGTGTCTTTAACACTAAGCGAGACAGTTTCTTACATGATCTTGACACTTTTATTTGATGAATAAAACATTATTTGAACCTTAAGAATAGCCAATGTTGCCACTATAGACAAAACTTAATTTGGTTAGACTAAACTCAGACACAAAGTAAATAGAAGTTATTTTGTAACATATCTATAAATGATATAAATCTACAGTGCCAAGTAGATCAATTGGCTTGAAAATGTTAGAAAAAAATATATAATATATATGCATATATTTAAGTGGAATGCTCATTTTTCAGTACTTTATGTATAATTGTATAATGTCCATACATTTCAAAGGCTTCACAAAACTATGGAAGCTTATTAGGTTAATATAGTTGTCCCCCTATTCAACTGATAAGGATGAGTTAGAGGAGGTAAATTGCTCTCATATTATCTGCAATGCTTATTTCCAACCCACTCCCCTGACCTTACATAATACCGTTTGTAAAAGTCCATATTTATAAAATGCTTATTGCAGTTTTTAGGGGGAATATTATTACAGAAGTCTTTATAAAATGTAGAAAGCGATTCCTCCTGAATAGCTCACAGGCCCTGAAACTCACAGGCACAAACACAATCAATATTACCTACGATTGTACCAAACATCAGTTAGCAAAGTGGGTATATCAGCACAAATCAGAGCAGGAACTTCTTAACAATACCACGTAATTCTGGGCTGCTTTTTTTGCAATTCCATGTGAGGCCAATTGTCATCGTAATCTCCCTAGCAAATTGAAACTCTATTTCACTGTTTGAATCCTGGTGTCTCAAAATGATAAAAGCAGTGCTTTTGGAGATTAGAAGCAAAAGAGGTGAACTTCTTGAATTTCTGTACTCCTGACATGAGTTTAGCTTGTGGTCTTTCTATTTTAGTTTGAGCCCTAGCACAGCCCCAGACACACACTCGCAGACAAGCTCTGTGCACAGCCCAATAGTGTGAGTTGCTGACACAGCGTCACTCTCTTTCTGCAGAGCATTTCTGTCACTCCTCTGCTGAGACTATTATGAAAAATAGTGCTGGCAGCACTCCACATCCTTTCTTAGTTATGTAGCTAACAGTATTGAAATTTTACTTTCAGAGGAAATATTAACGATGTATGGAGGTGGGCAATAAGTACACGAAGTTGCTTATTAGAGGTTTGAAAATTTAACATATTGAGTTATTCTACTAAATTATAAGGAAAAAACTTCAGGAAACCAAAAGCAAACAAAGAACAGAAAATAGTTGAACTTTTCTACAATCTGAACATGAAGAACACTCATGCATACTCATTACAAACAGCCTAATTAGTGTGAGGGCGTTCATTCTTTCATTTCTTAATTTGATAGTGTGATATGTCTGGTTCACTGTAATTGTATTATCATTAATTTCTATTTAATTATTATGTAGAGATCACGATAAATTAAATCTCACATGTTAATCACCTCAAGGTTTTTAAACTTTAGTATATAGTCTATATTCTATTAATGGACAAGAATCTCATATATATATATATAATTTATCCTCTATGTTCTTGTTCAACCTTTGACAAATATATTCTCCAGAAGACCTACATTTATTAATTAGCTGATAAAGTGATGCAAAAAGATAAGAGAAAAATCCAAGACTAAATCTAAGGATATTAAAACGGAGGATATACAGTAATATTCAAAATAATCACAATCTATCAGTTTTCAACCCACATATAATTCTACTGATTACTTTTTAATATAAGATGTATATTTCATAGTGATGAACAGAAAAAAAATTATTACAACTCACTGAATGAGCTATAAAACACTCACCTATATGGGTAACATGTCATTTGTAATAAAAACATATTTTAATATTAAGACATAATGAAATTATAAATCAGTCATAATCCACAGCATAATGAAAATGTTAACATTGGTACAAAATCATCTAAAAATTGAAAGGTACTTTTGGAAATGCTTCAGTACACTTAAAATTTTTAATTAAAAATTTTTACATTTTTAACAAATATTTCAAATAATATTGCATAGAATTAGTGGCAGTATTATTTATTTATTTATTTATTTATTTATTTATTTATTTATTTATTTATTTAGCAGTGGTGCAGCTCAAACCAAGAGCCTTATGCATGAATGGCAAGCACTCTACCCGTGAGCCATACCTCCAGCCCAAAAGGCAGGTCTAATTAATTCAATGTTACAATAACATGATTCAAGTAAATTTTTAAAGGTATATCATATACATTACTATATATGTGGACCATTTCGCTTTTGTATAACATGGACAAAACTAAATGTACATAATTAAAGCTTAGCACCATGGTATTACTCTTGTAAAATTGCCTCTGGGAAAGAAATTAACACTGACTTTTTCAGTAGGTATCAGTTGAGTTTATTTCTATGGTTACCTACAAGTGATGTTATATTTGATCAGGTTTACATTATATTGTGGTGTGAATGTGACATGTCCCCTGTAGGCTCATGTGTTTGAACACTTGGTCCCCGACTGGCGCTACTTTTTTGGAAGGTGACAGAACCTTTAGAAGGTGGTTCTTTGCTGGAGGAAGTGGGTCTTGTGCACAGGCCTTAAGGTGTTATAGCCCACCTCACTTCCTTTTCTCTCTCTCCACTACTTGACTGTGGAGGTCATGTGACTAGCCAGTCTTCTGCTCCTGTCCCCTTGCCCTCCCCATCATGATGGATCACATGTCCTTGAACTATAAGCTGACATGAACCCTTTCGATCTTTAAGCTGCTTCTTGTCAGGTATTTGGACACAGCAACAAATAATATATAGAATAATGACAGTTAAATTATCATTTAGATTATTGTTGATGATTTAAAGTTTAAAAGAGAACAGAATAAAAATATATGAAAATATGTGTAATATGAGTGAATAAAGAAAATATGATTAAATGCATGATGGAAAACATTTCAGCCATAAAAAGAAAATCATGTCATTTATGGCAATATACATGAACTTGGAGGATATCATGATAGCAAAATAAACAAGACAAACATGGATAAAAGCTTCATAATGTTAGTGATATGAGCAATCTAAAACAGTCAAATTTATGGGAGCAGGGAATGGAGAGGCTGAGGAGAGCAGGAAATGACCATGTACTGGACAAAAGGCACAGATTTTCAGCTGCACAAGGTGAGTAGGTCACAAACATCTATGGTAGAGCAGAGTGCCTCTAAAGTTTACAACTTGCTGAGAAGGCAGGTGTTATATTAAGTGTGCTTTTCAAAAACTTATAACATCAAAGTGTGAAAATCATTTTAGAAATGAAGAATACATCTTTGGTATAGATCACAGTGATGATTCCATTGATATGAAATAAATTCCAAACCATACAGTGATACACTAGATATGTATATAGCTATTCATAAATTAATCATACCTCAATAAAGGGGCATATACATATATAAAAATATAAGAGTCAATGTTTTATCTTAAGTAAAATTTAAATTTTTGATATCTAACTGTTGATGCACAGCAACTTTTACTTAATTTAGTAGCACCAATTAATATAAATTTAAAATTTGACCTCCAAAACAATAAAAACCAAGGTTTCTATACAAGAGTAACTGATTAATTAAGGATAATGAAGGTTTATATAAAATAAAAAACTAATCTAATAAAACATAAAAACCACACTCTCCATTTTTAATTGCATGTTATCTTAGTACATCACAGCTAAGGTCAGAAAGAACCCTACTACAATTTCACAGTATAGAACATTCCTTAATATGTACAACTCTTCAAAAATAAAGCTAAGGATACATTATTCAATCACTTAATCCTGAAAAATATAATCCTACAGAAATACTACTTATATATATGACTAGTTTTTGTCATCACTTGAAAAATATTACGTTCACATCTTTCTATACAATGAAATATACCATCTACCTAATGCTTAAAATATTCTCTATTAATTATAGTCAAGTATTGTATTTTAATGGATAATTTATCTTTATTATTAAACACTTTTTCTAAAATATTTCCAGTTGTATCAACTGTAGCATTTTTAAGAAGGTTTTTTAAAAATATTTTATGTATTCATTTTTAAGAAGAGATACAGAGAGAGAGAGAGAGAGAGAGAGAGAGAGAGAGAGAGAGCGCATGCACCAGTGTTCAATTCCCCTTGCCACAAGGACTAATACAGACAGCCCACGGAGGAGGATATACAACTGATCAGGGATGGGGAGGGGGGGAAATTGGGGAATTCGGGATAACAACACATTCTTTGCCCACTAAATAATGTAACTCATTATGGACAACAAATATATATTTTTAAAAAGTCAGATTCTATTTAATTCCTAATAAATTAAAGGTAACTCTTCTGGAATTCTAACTTTTACATTTTGGTTCATTTATTTTACTGAACAGATGACTTTGTTCATGCTATCGTTGGTGTTTTCAGTCACCTCTATTGAAGATATTAAATGCCAGGCATCACCGAATCAACCTTTCCCCGTGTTCCCAATGACTGGAGAATAGGGCACTTACCATGTTCCAGCCAGGGTAGAGGTAGTCTGTACCCACAAATTCAAAATAGTGAGCAAACCCTTCCTTCAACCACACATCTTCCCACCATACCGGGGTCACGAGGTCACCAAACCACTGCAAAAAACGAAAGGATTGGGTGTCAGATCAAATCATGAGTATCTCAGAACCATTTTATCTGAAATTAAATGCATTAAATTATGATTATCATAACTGGAAGTCATTCTGAAATTGATTTTGTGATCTGAAAATGGGTTGTGGCAAGACAGTATTGATTTATTTGACTACTTGGACAACAGCAGTATTTATCAATGCATTCAGAGAAAAAGTAAAAGAATGACCAAGGAACACAAGATTACTTAGTGAAGAAGGAATTCAGGAATTAATGCTGATGACAAGAGCCTTCAAATATCTGAAGGCCTATTATATAGAAAATAGGCTTGTTTCTTATGACCCTAAGGGTCAGAGTGGGACTAGTGAATGGAAACTAGGATTGGCAAATATCTGCAAATGCAGACTACTCTCACCAAGGAGAATAGCCCAATATGGCAAAACTGCCTTGAGAAGTGGGAAGAGACTCATACTGGAGGTATTGAATTGGCAGAAGAAAATCAGAGGAGAAATTGGATGACTAATTCAATCAGGCTTTAGAGGTCCTTCATACTGGACTTTCCATGGTTCCATGATCATTACATCTTAGACCAATAAAAAATCAGATGGTTCATGGAAAATAATATCAAACATTTTCAATGGTGTTTTGATTAAATAACAATGCACTACTCTGAAATACTTGATTACCTTAGGAAAATGTTAAAAGAGTTTTTAAAATGTTTTATTAAAATCAGAATGTCTGTATCCTGATATGGTTTTTGTTTCTAACTATAACATAATGTCACAAAAATAGTTTGTGAGGGAAAAATTCCATGTAGAACTTTGGAAAATAATTCCAGGTAATAATAGGGAAAAAAAGAATGTGCGTGTGTGTGTGTGTGTGTGTGTGTGTGTGTGTGTGTGTGTGTGTACACAAAACAAGCCAGGAACTAGCCTAAAGACTTGAAATAGGATGATGCAAAGTTAGATAATGTCCCTTTTTCCTGCAGGTGACAATGTATTATTCTAGATGTGCAGATGAGGTAGAAGATTTAAAAAATAACAAAGGACAAGGTATTTCAGATCCTCATCATGTTACAGGACTAGATGAGTTAGATTGTGAAAGCTCAGCCATTCTCTTTAAGCAGGTGACATCTGAGCTGAGACGTTAATGATAAGAAGGAGCCAGCCATGGAAAAGCCATGAGCCAGAGGATTCCAGGCAGATAGCAGACACAGCAACATTGAGCATAAAGATGAAGTGGATAAATGCCTTTTAAGATATGCAGTATCTCTGAACCTGGACTATAGCACACCAGGAGAAGAGAAGAATGAAAAAAGGCCCTGAGAGGCAGACAAGTACCAGAACATGTGTAGTTTTAAGAGCAATATTAAAGACAGCTTGGTGTCCACAGTGTTTCAATGTCAGTAAGAAATAATAATCTCCTCCACAGAATCACTAATGAAACTACAAATTAAAGATGACTCTGAATATGCTGGTGACCACAAACCTTCTATGTTGAATATTTCACTCTATCAAAAATTCATGTTTCTCTATTAAACTGATAAGTTGTCTTCAGAATTGTAGCAACATATAGTTGGGAAGAGGAAGCAATAAAAAAAATTCAGTGTGACAACTATAGTGAAAATTGCTATGGATGTTTCTCTTCATTTCTCTTTCTTTCCCTCATGTAATTGGTCAACCACCATTGAGCTATTACAAGAAATTATCTTGTAATATGAAACCTAAGACATTCTGCAATTTGCCTGCTGTCATTATACTTTCATTTCCACAGAAGTATACATGGAACTAGCCAGGTGGGAGAAGACTCAAAAAGAGAACTGCTTTTGCTTTTGGACATGCACTCTTGCACAAAATAGCTCCCATTGCATAGAACGGATCCTCTCTACCTCTAAAATCAGAACCATAGGCATGACCTGATCAGAACAGCAGGTACAGACATCTCACAGGTCCACCTCTAAAGGTGACTTTTAGGTAAATGGCCACTCAGCCTGTACCAATTCATCATTAAGTGAGATTCATTATGAGCATTTAATAGTCCATCTTGTTACATTGACAGCATTGCGTTTATAACATATTAAAAACATACAATATCACAATGAGATTTCTGGTGGTTTGTGCTTAAAAATCTCCCTATAGCTACTAGTAGCCAAGATGTATTTCTTTCTATTAACAATAACATCTATTTTCAGTGATTTACTTTACTAAAACTAAGATGCAGATGAGCATGGCAAAATCATTTCTGTCCTCCACCCATTGTAATAAGGAGCATGAAATTAATTTTATCGTAGCTTTACTACAAAGTGGTCTAATTTGCATAAGAATTTCTAAACATGCCAAGAAAAAAAATTCAATCATTTGAGAACAAAGAGTGTGTAGCTGTTAGCGAATGACTTCCTCAGTGTCTGTGTGATGTAAAAGGGGAAATGACAAATTGATTTTGGCAAAAGCAAATTTTGACACATACACAAAACTCAGCCACATCTCACAACAATGCAATGACTCATTTCCATCCGTACACTTACCATGTATACACACTCTTAATCACAGCAACATAAAGTAGCTTGAAAAGAAACAGCAAAGGGATAGGGGCCCCAAAGGGGCAGCTGCTGTGTGCCTGAGCAGTCACTCATTTCCAGTCACCTGCATGGTGGCTGCTTACTCAATATGATCCATTTATGGGTTTTGCTAGTGTTATCGTCTGAGAAAAATGATGTGTCTTCCAGAAAAAAAAATACATAGCGCTTCACATAAAACTTAAGTGAGAGGACAATAATTTAGTTCCTCATCTAAGTGTCCAAAATCACCCCCATATTCCAGATAGTTTGCACATTATACTTACACCTGTCCTTTTCTCATACCTGGTGGCATATTTCATGAACAATGACCATGGTGACATCCAGCAAATAAGAAATAGATGACACACTGGGATCCAGCAGTATTCTTTGTTCCACAAAAATACTTAGTCCCCAGTTCTCCATGGCAGCATACGGATGCTTAGGCACAGCTAAAAGATCTACAAAGAGAATAAAACAGTTCCAAAGGCTTAGCACAGATGCCTGATCATAAATTTCATAGCCTTAAATAAGTTCAGAAATATTAATTAAAAGGTCTACATGCTCTTCATATATATATATATATATATATATATATATATATATATATATATATATATAAATGTAAACATCCTGCCATTTCTACATGACAGTAGAAATATAGGCTATTACTATGAGTGCTAGTCATATCCATTTATCACAGTTCATTTTCTGGCCCAGCACTCGAGATGGCTGGAAGGATGTGCACTGTTATTGATGGACCCATCCTAACAAGTTTCCGAAAGTCAAGGAAACCAAATACAGCAGGAAATCAGACAGTCTAAAGCATTGTGCTATCTAATGAAAATAAACCCAGTTCAATGCAGGATATTGCTACTTTGATCTCAATATTTTTAGAAGTATTGCATATTAGTTTTAAAATTTGGTGTCATTTCCCCAATTGCTCAAAATTTAACTTACTTTTAAAAGTTCGGTTAAAAATAGTTTCATTTAATTTTAGCTTATATAGGATATAGTGGGGAAAGAGTACAGAGGAGACCCATGGGCTTTGGTGTGGGCTTGCCACCTAGTTTCTCAAGACCACAGTTCCATCACCTATAAAATAATCCTATTGGCCTTTTCTCTAAAATGCCTTCAAGCTAAAAAAATCCATTTTTACATCATTCTAAAATTTGTGCTTATTTTAAAAGGTTGTACAGGTATTATCAACTTTTGATTATGGTGACACAAAAAGTTCCATGCACTTTCCATGTACTCCATCGTTTCTAGATACATAGCAATGATAAATAAAATATTTGAAAAGAAAACTAAAATACATCTCCAGGCTCAAAAACAAACCTCTGCATGGGTGAGAAATAGTCCAAAAATGTAAAGTGGTGACTGCATGTGAAGCCACAGAAGTGCTGGGCTCTTGTTCCAGAAACAGTAGCAGCTGGGATTTGGCTCTGGCAGGACATGTTAGAACCAAGATGACCAACGTCAGGCTGACTGCTTGATCCAGGAGTTGAGGTAGGGCATACTGGTTCAGAAGAGCAGCTGAAAAAGCTGGTGCTCACACCTCATTGGAAAGCCAGAAAAGGCTGGACAGAGATTTGAAACCAAGCCTCCTGGCTGCAGTGATGTTTCCCTTTCATCACAATACTGTAATATTCTATCTATATCCCAGAAGTTCTACATCTCAGTGTATGCCCTGAGCAATATCCCTGAATGCTACCTATAAATTGTGCAAGAAAATTCACTGTTGCATTGTTTCTAAAAGGGAAAAGGAGAACAGCTAAGCATCTTTCATGGAGTATAGTACAAAGAAACTATGAAAGCAGCATTAAATAGAGAAATACTAGACAGCAAAGAAAAGACATGATCTCACTACTGGATTCTAACACTTCAGTTATCAACATGGATATGTGGAATAATAAATGTATAAAACAACTCATATGCTACTAAAAACAAGCAGAGCAAAACCACATATTTTGATAGGACTGGACACATGAATGCACACACAGAAAGCTAGATAGCAATGGTAAAAGGCACATGCAAAAACACACAGGTAACAATAATAAAGACACTAAATTAGTATAGGACTCATAGGCTATCACTATGAGTGCTGGTCATATCCATTTATGACACTTCATTTTCAGGCCCAGATGGCTGGGGAGAAAGGAAAAAGTGATAAATGATGTCACACATGGAACACATTATGTATATCTTTAATATTAATCTCTTAAAGTAGAAGGTGTGCACATGAATGTTAGTATAATATTACTCATTCTTTAATATATGCTTTGGATATTTCATAATAAATCAGAGAATTTAACAGTCAACAGTTTTAGAGAATATGATTGATGTTCATTTATTCCTGACTTCAACAAATATGTTCTCATTACTAGTGATGCTCTTAGGTCTGAAATGTATATTTTAAAAAGTCAGATATAGCCCCTACACTCCATTGCATCCTAGATTACTACACAAGCATGACAGATATCACACAAAAGATAAATAAAAGAGGAAAGTGAAATTTTAAAATGTGATGAGAAAATGGTAAAAGCAAAATCTAATTGGAGAGATTCTTTAAAAACAGCATTTGAATTGGACTTCAAAACATAAGTAAGATTTCAAAGAAAAGAAAGAAATTCAGATGTGTGCTACTAAATATAGTCTACCAAAATAATGATTAGTGAAGTAGTTACATGTGGCAAGGTCAAGACAGGCCTCTCTATTGTAGTCACCTTTCACACAGCACGTGAACAATGAGAGAACCAGTTTATTTGAAGATCTGGGCAAGTTTTTTTTTTTTTTCCTAAGAAAGGAGAGCAAACATCATAGCCTGAGGTAGCAATGCATACATGTATGCTAGACAAACAGAAAGAAGTCTGGTGTGGCCGAACCATAAAGAAGGAGAGATATAGTCAGAGAGATGGTACAAATCACAAATCCATAACAAGTATATGTACTTTCACTTATAACCTAGGACTTTGCTAGACATGACTGAACTAAAATACAGAACCAACATGGGTCGACTTGGTCTGTTATCAGAAGCTGACAACAGCTACAGCAGGCCTGGTATCATTTACTTGTGAGAACATGTGGACCTATACATAATTCTTCAGAACAAACCTGTTGCAACAAAAGCCCAAGTCAAAATTCTGTCATTCTCCAAGAGCCAGACAAAGTCAGGCGCCCAGGAGGAAGTGAGATCACACTGGGATTTGGATTGGCCCAAATGACTGGGAGAGGAACCTTCAAACATATGACCCTGATACACCGTCTAGAAGTTTGAAATGAAAAGGAAGGTGCACTGAGGGGTCACTTTTCAGATGGCAATGCCTGACCAGCAGCACAAAAGTTGGTATAGTGTTGGAGGCTGATGCAGATTGATGCCAAAGATATTAGGCATAGACAGCTTATGGTTACATGTCAGTATCCAGAGGTATTTGCAGCAAGATTGTAGATTAAGAAGCCAGGAGTCCTTAACAAATGGAGCAGGTTCAGATAAAGTGACCAAGGGACGGATTAAGCACAGAAGGGTCTATAATAGAGGAGCTTCTTAGGTACAGATAGACTTTGTAGTAGATATCAGAAAGTGTGTTTATGTATGACTATGTATGAAGAGGTAAAACTTAACAAAGCATTGGAGAATTCATTCAAATTACTGTATGGCGGCATGCTACTCAAGTCCTTCAAATTTGAAAATCCCACAAGACACTTTTATACTCAAAGAGCATCAGCATCAAGTGTATATAACACAGACATATACACCAATACTCATAAAAGATTAATTTCCAACCCAAATACACAAGAATAAGTAAATGGAAAAAAGGTTATAGCCAAACAATAAACAATATTCATATTTAAAAAATGAACTATAGGCATTGTTACCAACGTAAATAATTTCAAAATAGGTATATTGCACTATGACTTATGTATTCTTCTCTCTCTTAACACTTACCCTCTGTCCTATGTCATATTCCCAGAGTTCTGGCTTTCCTTGTCAATATTTCTTTACCAGAAAATTTTGCCTTCTACTCATTCACATCCAAACTTGACAAGAAATCAATGCATTTGAATCAATTTCTTTGCCTAAATAAGAAAATTCTTAAGAAGCTCAGAGGTCCACTAGTCTAGACTTCATTTGTTAGGCTGAAAAAGGACAGAAAAGTCCTTGAAGGCAAGAGGCTTAATGCCAAGGAAATAAATATTAACCCAACAGCCCAGTAGCCTGTCCCCTTACCTGGTCAGAGAATAAACATGCTTTTGGTTTTAGAACAGGGGAAATTCCTTAAATGATCTTTCTGATTTTCCCTGTATATGTGATACACTTTGCTTCTTACAATCAATTTTACATTCATTCACAAATTCAGTCATTTATTCATTTGGTAAATTTCACCAAGTTGTTGTTCTGTCCCAGTGGAGGAAGCTGTTCTGGTCCTCGCTCTTGCTGATTTCATATTCCTGTTTGGGGGATGCCAGGGAGCATGGGGAGAAGTCAGATAATTCAAAAATAGATAATCTACATAACACTAGGAGATTAAGATAGGGAGATAGAGCTAATAGCTCAAGAGTATATTAAAGGGAAATAATGGTGAAGGGAGGAAAACCTTAGATTTAATGTGAAGGAATAGTAAGTAGTTTGTCTGACAACAATGCCATCCAAGCTCAAAGGTTAAGCCAGTCCATGAAGAGAAGCACAATTTTTATATCAGTTGCAGCATTTCTCTGCTTACGGTTGTGCCCAACACATGGTTGATATGTAAAAATCAATTTCTAAATGAATGAGTAACTTTCTTTTTGATGACAAATCATGCTAAATACTGGCAGTTTGGCCTACAGCAACAAATCAAAAAGATTTGTAGCTATCCATGGTCCCCTGCCCCCAAGGACTGATTCAGAATGCCCACGGAGGAGGAGGATATCCAAGCTGATTGGGGATGGGGAAGAGGGGCATTGGGGAACTGGGGATAACAACTCATTGTTTGCCCATTAAATAATGTAACTCATTATGGACAACTCATTATGGACAATAAAAATTAATTGAAAAATCAATAAAAAA
>PVHP010036212.1:0-18042 GCA_004024765.1 Zapus hudsonius | reverse complement strand
GGCATTGCATTGAATCTGTAGATTGCTTTGGGCAGGATTGCCATTTTCACTATATTGATTCTCCCTATCCATGAGCATGGAATGTCTTTCCATCTCGTTACATCCTCCTCTATTTCCCTCTTGAGTGTTTCAATATTTTCCTTATATAAGTCTTTCACTACCTTGGTTAGTGATATTCCCAGGTATTTAATTTTATTTGCGGATATGGAGAACGGGACAGTTTCTCTGATGTCTTTTTCTGAATGCTTGTGTTCTGTATATAGAAAGGCTACTGATTTTTGTGTGTTAATTTTGTATCCTGCCACTTTGCTGAAGGCATTGATCACCTTCAGGAGTTTACTAATACTAAATCCTGTTTATAAGTGCTAGTAGGTTTTACTCCTGCTGGCTGAGTTTCTGTACCTGTGTTCCTGTATACTGAGCCCCCTTTGTGTAAGAGATAAGGCAATGCAACACATCCCTAGATTGTATATAAAGTTGGATGCTAAATTAAAATTTTGAGATCTGCTTGGACACTTCTCCCGGCTGCGTGTGATTGTCTATCCGCCATGCTCACTTTTCCTCAATTGAGTCAGGTCTCCTGCTGGCCAGAGAAACAGGCTCATTTAGCCGGGGGCCAGGGACCCATGCGGTAACCTGGAGAAATACCCTACAGGGAAGCGCCTGCAAGGAGACAATGGCGATGGCGGGAGCTTCGGTTTGGGGAGGGTTGGCTCTCTGTTCCTCTGTGGAGCAGAAAGCCACTGGGGAACCTTCTCTAGGCTGGTGCAGGAGTTGGGGAGAGGGTGGTCATGGGTTCTGTGTTGGCTGGGGTCTGGTTTTGGATCCCAGCTAGAAAATCAAACCTTTATAGAGACAGTCCTGGCATGGCTGCTACTCATCTGCCATCATGCTCCGCCCCCCCCCCAATATTATCTCTTAAATATATTTATTTATTTAAATGTATTATTAAATCTATTACCTGCTGTCTATTGCATACAAGCATCTACCATCCTTATCATAATTTTGCTTGGAGGGATACAATAACCTTTTGTTAATTCCTCATATTCATCATTTACTTTTTATATCAATTTTCTGTTCTGTAGAATCCATTGGCTTCTGAAATTATTATATTTTTTCCCCACTACATAAAATGTTCTTCTGGGCTCCTTTGGAAGTTTATTCATACATCAAATGTGCTGCGTTTAATGCTCTCTCTCCTCTTTTGGTTGATTTTTTCACTCCTGTATCTTCTGAGATCAATTAGATAAAGGCTCCCTGCAGAGAGTTCTGGAATTTCAAAGTCCTCACAGGCAAAGTTACTGAAAAAGGCTGGTAGTAGTGACCAATGAGCATCACAAAATAAACTGTTTAAACTGAGAATATTAGTTTATTCTTTATTAAGTAGACAGGACCTTGCTAATACAGACAGTGCTGGAACTAGACCTCTTCAATAAACTGAAGCCATGTTAGAAGGGGCAAATACTAGTGTGATGTGAAGTGAGGGGATAGGGAAAGGGAGGGTGGGATCCTGCCTTCAGTGCACTAGCTACCAGACAAAGGGGTTCTAGGAACAAATTGGCCATCTGCTCACAGAAGATGTAACTTGAAGTAACTTGTTTCTTTTGCTTTGTGAAGCTGGACAGGAAGATCTTTATTTTATAGTTTGCTTTTCATTACCTTTTATATTTATTTATATTTAGTAAGACTTGAGTGTGACTTAGTGATGTTGGAATCTGAATTCACTTACTGAAAGGTTTGCTTTCAGAGTTTCAAACATTTTAGCATATTGTTTTATATATCATTCCTGGATAGGAATTGAAAGTTTTTCTTTTCTTTTTTATAGGTAATGTCCATTAAAATAAAAGCAAAATTTTTCATTGTTGTGGGTTAGTGAACTTGTTTTGCCTTATAGAGAAAGAGTTAAAAGTAGTAATTTAAAAGGTTTCTCTAAAGATAAACATAATTTAAAATATTATTTTGCTTGTACTTTGTTATTGGTATAACCAAATATTCATACTGTTTTCAAAGTTCCAAATATTTTCAAAATTCAAAATAAATTTGTTCTGCGAAGATTAAAAAAGAAGCTTTTCCCTTAGATTGTTTTTACTAAAGGTTTCAGCATTTCAGATGCATATGCCTATAATCCATTTTTGATTATTTTTTATTTAATTTCTTCCCTGTAAGCTGTCCTAGCATTTGTTAAAGAGATGATCCTTTTATCAGTTTCTTCTTGGTAGTCTTTTCTATGATCTTGAGATTTTTACTCTTTTCTATGATTTCATGGCTTTCCATATTCGTTTATTAACTTCTGAAATCATAATTGCAGCTCATTTTTCCTGGTCTTATATTTTAATGTCTATAAAACACATTAGCTTCCTTCCAAACTTCAATTTCCAGAATGCTTCCTTTTGGCTCTGTTTGTTTGTATATGGTTAAATTTCTTTCCATGCTTGCCAAGCTTATTTTGGTTATAGTGACAGAGACATGGATTGAATCTAACGCTCATGAACATTGTAGGGGTACAGATGGCCTCAAAAAAAAGTGGAACAATACCTTCCAGTGACATGTGGGCTTTCTCTTCATCTCTTATCTGTTCCTGAACTTTGACATTTAGTTACTCACCTTGATTTCCTCCACACCCACAATTCCTTTATTTATCACTTCTGTGTCATATTTGGTATGGGTTATTTAGAAAAAAAAATGCTTAATTTAACTTTGGATTTGGCTAGAATTCAATCTAGTTGTTACCTCTGGATCAAAGTTGTACAGTTGTAGAGTCAGAGTGTTAAAATTTGCCTCCATTCAGTCTTCTGTGAAAATACTTAGAAAGTCTTACTGAGGAGCAAGTATGATTGAGGAGGAAGCATGACTAAGGAGAGGCCTGAAACACATAGAAGCCTCCACTAGAACATCCTGATTAAAATGGAGATACATGATATTTGTGAACAAATATTCTAAGAGCAAGAATGAGACTATTGAGGTACAAAATAACTTTCTACTTATCATACAATCTGTGAAAAGCTTTATTTGTGTGTGAGTGTGTGCATGTGTTTATGCATGCACACATGTGAGTTGTGTTGTTTTTCTGAGAGAAGGGACAAAAGAGAAGCAGAAATGTGAATATATTAATTTAATGAAATGCATATTGTTGACAATTCCTTTCATCATTTTTCATTTTCTATAATTTTAATAGTGTTATGAAAAAAAGTGTTCTGTAATCTAAGAGTTTCTAATAAGTTTGTTTTCCCTCATCGATAAGATTGAGTTTTAAAACTAATACAGTCATTATATACTCCTCTTTTATCTTTGGGTAGTATGAAAGACCAATTTAAGAGGAATGATACTTGAGCTTACTAGTTGATGAAGTTACATTGTCCTTACTTTTACCTATGTACCTGAAAATGGCTCAGATGAGATTAGGTAAATTTCTATGGAATGGAAATTCAGCAAGGAAGCAAATCATAGCACATCTGATTGGACCAGGCATAAAACTACCTGCCTTCTTTGTTTCCATTTGTTGCTAAAGCCATTGTTTTCATGGAGATCTAGGAGAATTTGACAAAGCACAGGAGCAGTTAGGGTTCCCTTGGTATGGAAACTATATGATCGCCTGTAGATATATTTATAGCTTATTACCTAGTCACCCATGCCATTCAGCAGAATAAAAAATAATAATAGAGATATCCTTTCTTGTTGATGGGGGATGTTTTTCCATTTGTTGGGAACACTAGACTGTATAAAAAAGCAGAATCTTAGTATTTGCATTCATCTATGCTTCCTGGTGACCAGATATTGCATGCTTCTCCCACAGTATCTTCCCCACAATGATGTATTATCATCAAAATTTGCAAACAGAAATAACAAATTATTCTGTTAAATTGTTTTTGCCAATTATATTATTATCCTAATAAGAATGGAAACTTATGCAGAAAATTGGAACCACTTTTATTGTGATGGTTAATTGTTGTTGCCATGTTGACCTATTTAGTAATCTTGGGTGTGTCTCTGATGTTATTTACAGGAAAGGAGCTGTCTCAGTAGGGGGCAAGGTATAAGGAGGCTCCAGGGAATTAGAAACAAGCATGCTTTACTGGGAGGGCACTTCAGGAAGGAAATTCCAGAGATTTAGTTATTCAAGAAGTCTGAGAAAGGGATGCAACCCTGCTCTAAGACTATATAAAGACCTATATAAAGGAAATCTTTCTCTCACCCTGCCTGTTTGCTGGTGTGTGTGTGTGTGTGTGTGTGTGTGTGTGTGTGTGTGTGTGTGTGTGTGTGCTGTTGGTGATGACTTCTCTATCTCTGTTTGGACCTATCAAAGAGGGCAAGCCTATTTTGCCATTATGGAACTTCCCCTGATTCTGGAATTTCAATAAATCCTTTTTTCCCCATAACTGTATCAGGATTTTGGAGATTCACACCAGCAGTGTTTGGCTGACTATGACAGTTTTAGTGTGAAGAGTGAGGTGATATTGCTGAGATGAATATGTGGATTTTGGTCTTTTGGAGCATGTGTGCTGAAGGAATGGATATGGATTTGATACTTGCAACTGAAGATGCCTTCCAGAACATTAAGCCAAGTATTATGGACTATTTTGGTGAGAATTTGAATGTGCTAAAGGTGGAGAGAATTGCATTTGAAGACTTGGTTTATGAAATTTCTAAGGGGAAGGAGAAACTATAGATAACTTCATTAGATCTGTTACTGGAATAAAGGCTGGATACATTCTATTTCCCATGCCCAAAAAGTATGATCAAGGTTGAATTTAAGTAATTGCCTGATGTGCTTGGCTCGTGATATGGAACTGAGAATTAAAACGTAAAGATGTAAAAACTCAATACAAGTTTAAAATTTAGAGGCATGGAATCTAGCTTTAGGTTATGGAAGCTGTTATTGTCAAATACATTAGCAGTCTTAAAGAAGTTGGCCCAACTGCTTTGCACTGAAACAATAGAAAGAATGCTTGAGGTGTTTCCACCTAGGAAAGGCTAAATGAAAGACTATGCAAACTCTTTTAGACAGAGATACCTGAAAGCAAGCAGCCTGCTCTTCAAGGTCACAATTTATTTTGTCTCTGAATTAACACCATGGCTCTGTTCTGCATACCTGGTATTGCTTTTGGAAACATGAAAAATACACACACTGGAGTGGGTCATGATGTGCACATGGTCCAGGAGCTATTGGGATGTGATGCATGGAACAAGGCATGAAGTCCCCAATCAACCATTGGAAGGTGGACCATGGTTTGTAATGGAGATTCGAAGATATTTGGATATACCAGGACTATGCAAGTGCTAGTGTGGAATGCTGTTGACTCTGGATGGAAGTTTTCCCCTGCTACTCAGGCAGGCTGGAGAGGCAGAATTGGAAAATCCTGAGACTGTCAGTCACTGGCTATGATATTGATCTTGAACTGCAGATGTTTGATGTTTGCCTAATGGTTGTTTAGTTTGCATTGGTCCAATTTCTCCTTGTTCTGCCTCACAACCATTGGAAATGTTTACACTGTGCCACTGTATGCTGAAAACATGTAACTTCTTTTGAGCGTACAAAACTCACAGTTAGAGACCATACCTTGTGTTGGGGAGATTATGCATTTTAGTTTGTACATGGGATAGTTATATCATGTTAGGTAGAATTATGATCTTTTTACTGTTTTCACTTGGAAATTAAGTATGATATAAGAAGATGGGGTTTGATGTCAATTTCAAAAGGGTTGGATTTGTGCTGGTTAAGTTTTGATATCAACTTTACCTGTTTAGTAATCTTGGATGGGTCTTTGAGGTTGTTTACAGTAAGACATTCCTATCAGTATGGGGCAGCATGTAAGGAGGCTCAGGGGAGCTAGAACCTTCCTGGGAGTCTAGTGCAGGAAGGAACTCCAGAGACTCAGTTAGTCAACAAGCCTGGGAAAGGGTTGTAAGACCTCTTCCTAAGGCTATATAAAGGGGTAGGAAATGTCTCTCTTCCCCTACCTGCCTGGATGCTGGTGCTTGTCATGCATGTCTTCATCTTATTGAAATAAAGTTTCCTCAGCCTTCCAGCCTGGACTGAAGACCAGTGGCTTCTCAGGAAGACTTCAGGCCTTCAGTGTTAGATTAGGACTAAAGAAGCATCCAGTCACATGGACTGAGCAGCTCTTGGTATCTTGTCTTGTCTTGGTTTGTAGACTGCATTTGTAGTACTGTCATGAGCTAATTCAATAAATCCCCCTTTTTTACTATAATTCATTCTGTTGATTCTTTTCTTTTTTAGAGTCCTGACTAATACATTCATGGTAAACTTAACCATGTTTTGCATAGGTTTTTAGAACTGGTACTTGTGATGAAAGTAAAGGGTTTGGAACTTTGGGATAGAAAAGCTTCAATGCTATAAGCAGAACTCAGTAGGCCTTTTAGTTGGGAGCTTTTCCAAGAATGCTGATGAAAATGCAGAGGCCTGGATCATGAGATTTTAGAGAGGAAAACGCTTGTCTAAGAATCAGCTTTAGGGGCCACTCCTGTGATATTCTAGAAAAAAAATCTGATTTCATCCTGCCCCTGTCCTAAATACTTGAATGATATTGAAATCAAAAGTTATAGACTAATTTTCTTTATACAGGAAACTTGTAGATAGGACAGCATATAGTCTGTGGTTTAGCTGCAGCAACTGTCCTTATTCAGATCTACATTAAGAGAGAACAAGTGGAATAGAAAGATATGAAAATGCAAAATCTGATAGGCACAGGAATATAAGCAAATTTAAAGTTACCCACATGGTGAAAAGTTGCTATAATTGTTAAAGAGAAGCCTTAGGCTTTAAACTGTGAATATAGAAAATGTATTCTAGGTAAGACCCTTCCAATTGAAGGCTCTACCTTATAAGAATGCATATCCTTTGGGAAAGAGAGAGTCTGAAAAGAAAATGCCAATAAAGTCTCAGAAGGGATTAAAACAAAATGCAAAAGAGCACTTGTTTTGGATAATGATTCTAATGCTTTAGGCAACCAGTGAGTCAAAATGCTGCTATAGGCACAGTCCAGGTTGGCTATGCTACATAACAAGTCATTAGTATACTGTGGTAATGTCATCAACATGTATTGGTTTTAGAGGCATGGAATATGCATGGTTAAGGGAGTGATGGAGTCACTATTTATTCCTCTTTGCTAATATCTACTCTGTACTATTGTATGTTGGAAGTGTACAACTTGTTTTTGACGTTGGCAGAGCTTAACAGTAAGAGTTTGCTTAAGTCTCTGTGATGGTTAGGTTTTGTTGTCAACTCGATGTTTTTATATTATCTTGGGTGGGTCTCTGAGGATGTTTACTGGAAGGCAGCCTCTCATTAGGGGGAAGGAAGTAAGGAAGCTCAGGAGAGCTAAAAATAAACATCCCTTACTGTGTGAGTAGTGCAGAAAGGAAATTCCAGGGTCTCAGAAAGCCATTAAGTCTGGGATATAGTTGCAAGACCTAGCCCTAAGGCTATATAAGGGGGAAGGAGATTTCTCTCCCTTAGCCCCTGCCCGTTTGCTATTGTGTGTGGGTGCTGGTGTTGGGTTTCTCTCTCTCTCTCTCTCTCTCTCTCTCTCTCTCTCTCTCTCTCTCTCTCTCTCTCTCTCTCTCTCTCTGCTTAGTCTTGTAAAAGTTGGCCAGCCTCTTTTGCCATTATGGAACTTCCTCTGAGTTTGTAGCTTCAATAAATGCTTTCCTACCATAAACTGTACCTGGTTTGGAGATTCATTTCTGTGGAGTATATTATTAGCTGACTATGATAGTCTCACAAGAGACTATATTTATACCTTTGGACAGAACTAGAACTGTGTAAGAGCATGGGGAACTTTTGAAGTTGGACTGAATGCATTTTGCATTATGTGATGACAATGAGCCCATGGGGAAAGGAAGAGAAGATTGCAGCTTAATAATACTGTTTGAATGTAAAGATGACAGTAGGTAGGCTTTGTAATAGTTATCTCTGTTGTCAGTTTGCCAAGATTTAGAATCACTATAAAAATAAATATCTGGGCATAAAACTAAGAAAGAAAGGTGACCAGGGCAATTTCTTGTTCTTTGCTTCCTTACTGTGGATACAATGTGAACAACTTCTTCTTGCTTTTACCTCAGGGTCTTCCCCACCATGGTGGACAATAACCAAACTGTATGCTCAAATAAAACCTTCCTTTCTTAAGTTTCTTTTGTGAGTTTTTTTTTTGCAGCAATGAAAAAGGTAGCTAATACCCTTGTGTCAATGTCAATAACAATGAAGGATATCTTTTTGATTATATTTCCTAGTCTTTTTAATACATTTATGAAAAAAATGAACTTCATTGGAACTTACTTTGTCATTCTAGAAGTGATTCAATTTTGGATGCTATTTAAAATGAGTTCTGTTTTTCCATGTGACATATCTTTCATAAAATAGTGTCCTTATTTGACTTAACCCAGCTTTAACTAGTTCTTTCATTTTTTTTATTATTCATATAAATTTATATCAGATTGACGTGGAATTGTAGTGGGATACTGGGTAAAAATCATTGTCATTTTATGCTGTCATTTTTTTTAAATCTGAATGATGTAGGAGTTATAATAGGTGATCTTAAATTTGCCTTTTAATGAAAACATGATGTTATATTGATTGACTTTTTCCTTCTGAAACTTCTTCTACTGTGCATATAGCTTGGGCTTGCCAAAAGTCAGACCTATAGGTCTGATTATGACAAATGGCAGAAAGTTTTGTGAAAAGTGTGATAGCAGTGGGTGGATGCCCTAAATGAATTTCTACATTTATAAGTAGGATACTCTGTGCTCTCTACACAGAGATGACTTTTAGTAATGTCACTGATGACATCTCCACCCCATCTATGAAGAATGGAACAATTTCCAACACTTTTTGCCTTTAAAATAAGTGATATAGTTCATTTAGCTGACAGTCTCAGGACAGGTAATTAGCTCATCTGATGAGGGGTTTCAATGTATTATAATGAAGTCCAGGTGCTTCCAGGAGAAGTTAAACTAAACCAGCAAATTTGGTTCATTGACAGTAGGTTACCATTCATCAGGTGAGAAAATGACTCTGCAGTGTTTATTGAAGGTACTGGGTCCACAATGTCTTTGGCAACATGTTAATTCCTACCACTTGCAAGTAATCCTAGCAGCACTGTAAGGAAATAGTGACACTTTTATCAAAATAGGGTCAGTTCCTCCCCACAGGTTGTGGTTTTCCTTGTGCTAAAGACCATGGGAAGTGAAGCATCTATCTTGCACTTTGCTGAAATGAAAATCAAAAGGAAAAGCTATTTTTCTACCAGATGGTTTACAAAATTCTACTTCATTGGAGGACAATAATTTCATAAGTTTAAAACCTATTCGGAGGAGGATATACAACTGATCAGGGATGGGGAGGGGGGAATAGGGGAATTTGGGATAACAACGCATGGTTTGCCCACTAAATAATGTAACTCATTATGGACAATAAATATATATTAAAAAACTATTCTTATTCAATAGCCAGTGAGAATATTACCCTGGAATAAAGGTGTAGTATCAGACAACACCAATTAATTTAGTACCTAATGATACATTTAAGTAGGTAAGACATATATTTCATTACTATAAGCTAAAAAAACAATGGGTCACCTTGACTTCCTTTGCAACATATATATCCTGTCTGACTCATGCTCACAGCAAAAATGAGATCATGCAGTACATGTCATGCTGGAACTCAAACATGAGATTTAGGTGTGGGAGTGAATTCTAAAGATATCTGAAGCTACTGGGCTTACCAATGCATTCCTTGCTGTGGAAGAGTGATATAAGCCATTTTATTCAGTGTGAGAACAATTAGAAAAATGGTCAGAATTTGTAGTACTCTGCTAATGAGGCATGGAGGAAGTAAGGTTTCTGCTGAGTCTGGCAGGCTCTGGGACAGTCTCCTTCTGAAGGAAGTTGAGGCAAATTCCGGGGCCCCTGTAAATCTTAGCAATCCTGAAAACTCCAGCCCCAGGCAGGACACAGCTCCGATAAGATAAGCAGTTCAAAGCCTAACTTATTCTAACTGCAAATAACAAACCTAAACAATAAGGTTTCATTTCCTCTGCTGACATCGCCATTCTCTCACAGATCTTGCTTCCTATGCTTCTACCTCTGACTTTTCTCTATAAAAACAGCTGCAATCTACCAATAAAATGAGATCTGCCCACTGCCGCAGTCTCCCGAGAGTCTCATCTCTCGTTCTGCTCACGGCTATTCCAAGCCGCTGCTCGCCCAGCTCCCGTGGATGAACGAGGAGTTGATGTGCGCTGCAACTCCCTAAGTAACCCACGGACCCAGAAGAATTGGATATGAATATCCAGAAAACTGTAAAAGAAAAGATTAATGTGAAATGTTCAGTTCTCTTTTGGACAGTGCTAGAAGTAATAGCACAGAAATTCAACAAAGAGGTTTTGGGGATTTTGCTCCATGGTACAGCAATTGCTTAACATGTGTGTGGCTGTGTACTATACTGAAAAACACTAAAAATTAAAACTATATATCTAGGGTCATATATGATTAAATTAACATTTCAAATCTGTGAGAGATAGATGGAGCTTTATAAGATGAAGTTTTAAAGAAATGACAATTCATGGCCTATTGGGAAAATATTACTTAAAGTATTTTTTTAAAAATCAAAGAAAAAATCTGCACACACACACACACACACACACACAAAATTTAAAATAATCATTGAGTGGAAATAATTTTCTCAGAAAAATACAAATGACAAGTTGTGAGGTTAAGTTTTCTGCAGGAATCATCCCTCCCTTTCCACCCCTCCCCCAGAGTGGGTGGTGTCTCACTAGAGCTACAACCTAGGTGTTAAAACTGATTGGTCAGATATGTACCAATCAGCCATCTCTCTGACTCATCTGGGGAGGACTTAAAACTTGCTCCCCTAGAGGAAGTGAGCCCCTCTTCCCCCACATGGCAATGGAATAGAAAGACTGCTGAATTTTTAGGCTTAGGAAGGTAAGGCCTATCCCCCAACCCAGCTAATGGCTGGGTTGGGGGGGAAGACTCCAGACTTTTTCTCTCATGAATCTCTCTTTCTCATAAAGGGAGCCTCCTTTTATCTTTTCTTGGGCTGTTTATTTAGCTAAATAATATAAGTTTTGTTAACTCTCTGATACGTGTTCTCCCCACACTGGTGGCTGGAGAACTCTGTAACTTCTCATATGATGACTGGAAGAATTTCTCATCAGACTCCCCTTTTCCTAATTTACTATATTAGAATAAATGTGTAATTAAAATTTAATTCCATCCCTGTGTACAATTTTTTACATTAGAGGACATGAACTCAGAGGAGGAGGAGGAGGAGGAGGGGAATTCCAAAACTCTCTCTCTCACTCTCTGTGTTGCTTACAGTTATTAATTATCAGTAACCTGTATCAAAGACACTGTAAATCAATTGAATTCTAATATAAAACTTTCAAATTTAGGTTAACAAAAAGTAAAAAGACAAGTGATAAAATGGAAAAATAAATCCTATCCCCATCTCTTCTACTCGATCAGGCCCACAGTCCCCCCCACACACACACACTCCTCACCCAGCCACCCACTCTTCCACCCTGTCAGGCCTCTCCTGGTAGTCCCTGTGGCCCCACACTTTTCTCTCCCTCTTCCCCAAACATAGCCACCTACACTTTTACCCCATTAGGCTCCTCTTGGTGATTCCAGTGCCCATGCATTTCTCTCCCTCTGCTTCTCACACCCAGGAACCCACTCTCTTGCCTGTCCAGACCCCTCCCAGTGGTCCTAGGGTCCCACAATTCTCTCTCACTCTGCCTCCCCACTGCCCAGCCATCCTTGTTCCCTTGGTTAGACCCCTCTTTCTCTGCAGGCCCTGCAATTTCTCCCCAGACCTCTTCTCAGCTCCTGTGGCAACTGGCCTTCAGGCTTAGACCAGAGGTCTCAGTTCCAGTGGTGAACATTCTCCAGGCAACTGCTACTGTAAAAAAGAGAACTTTGAAAAGTTCTACTACAGCTGAAGCTGCAGTGGGAACTCAGAGCCAGCCAGTGATTTGGGATTTAGCAGAGATGAGCCACCTGAATCATAATGACAAGTGGAGAAGGAAATTACCACCCACTCCAGCTCCACAAAGAGAAAACACTCTTAAGAAAGGCCAGTGAGGGTGAGAGACATTGTGTGTCTGGGGGTTAGGGCATTAGGGGTGCCAGCGTGTTTGTGGTGAGGTTCAGGGTGAGAGTTGGCCTAGTGATGTCAGTGACTTTGGGGTCTGGACACCCACAATCAATGAGAAGCAAGGTGGGATTGGGTCCTCAGAGTTTCAGGATGGTGAAGAGCTTAGTTTGTGTGGACCAGAGCTCTTGGCACCAGCACTTTCACATCTCAGTCTGCTGAGGAGACTTTTGTAGCAGGGTTAGAGTCTGGGCAACTGGGGCACCATTATTTTTGGGCCTGGCTGCCCCAGACCTGTGCATAGGAGAAAAGGTCAGGGACAGGGCACACCTGGTGGGAAAGGTGATTGCTGAATTGTAGTCTAGTGCTGTCACTGTGTTTGGGGCCTCTATACCAAAAATTGTTGAGGGGCAAGGTTGGTGTAGGAATGGCATGCCCCACCCTAGTGAGTGCCTGAAAACCCAAGTCAGATGACCTGCAAGCATGGGGCTCAAGCACTCAGGTTACCTGTGTACTTGGGCCTATCTGCTCCAGTCATGTGGTATGTGGGTGTGACTGGATTCAAACTCTGTGGACTCTAGAGTATGTGAGTCCTGGGAAACCTGGACAGGAGAGGGGCCCTGTTGGTCTGGGCCCAGAGTGCTCACAAGGTCTTGAAAGGAAAAGCAAGTGTGGGTTCTGTGCTAAGGGTACCAGTGTTTTAAGAGTCTACAACCTGGAATGTAGAGTGGTGTACACTGCTAGAAGCCTATGTACCCAATCTGTACTACCCCAAACCCAATGCAACTCAAATATTAACCACCAACCTAGAGTAGCAGAGAGACTTGTAATGTACACAACATCCACAAGTTTTTTTATACCACACCATCCCAACTCATACCAAAAACAGTTCAACCACTGAAGAAATAAGAGTTTTCTATCCCTACAAACATCACACATACAACATACCCACAATCTGGCAGCAGTGTGACTGGTTCCAAACCTAACTAGGGAGCAGAAGCTTTCTGGAAGGCACCTTCGAGGAGGGCATCATGATGATGTCGACAATACACTCAGCTGGGTTTCAGTGGGGGAAGAGGAATAAGTAGGACTGCTCTAGATCCCCCTGAGCCATGGTGGCAAGACATAGTGGTGACTATAGCCAAAAAAGATCTCTGCCCTCCTAAGCATCATACATACTGGCCACCAACCATAATTGCTACATATGTGTAATTCCTACAGCTCAGGCAACTGGTTGCAACACTGTCCTGACCCAACTGGAACTCAGAACAAAATACTCACTGAATAACATAGGGTAGCATATATTGGCTAACTCCTTGAGAAAATCACATTTTTTCAGAAATGGGAAGACTCCAATGCAAAAGAAAAACAAACAACAACAAAAAATCAACCTGAGAATCCCCAACCAAGGATTCATAGTCCCACAATAGAAATTGCCAATGAAAATACAATAGAAGTACAATCCCAAAATAAGAGTAAAATAAACTCAGGTCAAAATGACAATGATACCCAGACCACGTTATTTGCTGAGCTGGAAATAGTCATAAACTGTGTAAATGAAGTAGAACTCAAAACACAAGCATTGCCATCAGACTTGACTTAATTGAGAAAAATCAGAGTGATTTCCAAAGAGCAATAAGTTAATGTAGTATAAACTGACAATGGGCGGAGTTCAATAATCAGATGATTAAGGTCCATGAGTACATAAACAAATGTAAGAATGAATTCTAGGAAATACTAACAAAAATAAAACTAAACTGGTAACTGGAATACACCAGAGAGATGTAGATTATTAACAAAAATATAAGAGAAAACAAAACCATGCAGAGCTATTAAAAGCCTCTTTAGAATTCCTCAATGCCAAAGATAATAAACTGGAAGAAAAAACCTCAGACTTTGAAGATAAGAGAAAGAAATTAATAGGGAATCTGAAAACATAGATAAATTTTAAAAATATAAGGGAACTCTGGGACTCCCTAAAAAGACCAAACATCAGAGTCATGGTGATAACAAAAGGAAAAGAAATCCCAGCCAAAGACAGAGAGAATATATTCAACAAAATTGTTTAAGAAAAATTTCCCACTCTTACAAGAGAAATGCTCATACAGATACAAGAGGCTCACAGAATTCCAAACAGAAAGGATCAAAGAAGGAATTCTCCAAAACATATGTTAGTTAAAATATGCTGAATATGTTGAACATAGAAAGGAAAAAGAGAAAAAAAAGAAAGGAAAAAGAGAGTGCTAAAAGCAACAAGAGAAAAAAAACACATCAGACTTTCCTCAGATTATTCATTGGAAAAAATGAAGGCCAAAAGGGTTGGGAATAATGCTCTTTTGAGGCCTTAAAAATTATGGCTTCCAACCCAGACTACCATACCCACAAATATATTCCTCATTATAGATGGGGAAATGAATATGTTCCATGATCAAAGCCAGCTCTATGATTATATGAACACAAAGCCAACCTTATAGACGATACTGCAGGAGATATTTGACACAGAAGATTCCAACAACCAACCTTAAGATCCCAATAGAGAAAAAGCACAATAGCCAAATTCATTAAGCTCATGATAACATATGAGGCATTAACTCTCCAGCATGACAGGGCTTAAAGTAAACCTCACAGTTATAACTCTGAATATTATCAGACTTAACTCCCCCATAAAAAGACACAGGCTAACTCAGTGGTTTAGAAAAAGGGACTCTGATCTGTTGCACTCAAGAAACACACCTCACCTATAAAGACAGAAACCTCAGAGTGAAAGGATGAAAAATAATCTTCTAAGCAAATGGAAATAAAAGCATGCAGGTGTGGCTATATTAATATATGAAAAAATTCACATTAAACCAAAATTAGTTAAAAAGGACAATGAAAAACACTTCTTACTTGTCAAGGGAATAATCCTACAAGAGGATATCACTATTGTAAATATGTATGCACCAAATACAGGTGCACCACATTTCATAAAATAAAAGTTACTCAAAAACAAAACAGAAATAAACACCAATTCCATCATAGTAACAGACTTTAATACACCACTATCATCTCTAATAGAATCATCCAAACAGAAGATCAGTAGGGAAACAATGGAGCTTAATAACACCATAGATCAACTAGACCTAACAGATATATACAGAACATTACTGCCCAAAATTATAGAATATACATTCTTCTCAGCAGCCCATGGAACCTTCTCCAAACTAGACCACATATTAAGGCATAAAACATGACTTAATAAATCCAAGAAGATTGACACAGCCACCTGCATCGTATTGGACCACAGCGCATTAAAGCTGGATATTAAAAATGGGAGAAAAAACAGAAAACACAACAATTTTTAGCAACTAAACAACATTTTATAAAACAATAAATAGATCATTCAAGAAATAAAAAATGAAACTGAAAAAAAATTCTTGAACTAAATGATAATGAAAATACAACACAGTAAAACTTACAGAACACAAGGAAGGCAGCAAAAAGAGGAAAATTAATACCACTAAATGCCTTCAAAACAAAGACAGAGAGATCTCAAATCAAAAATGTAACTACCCTCCCAAAGGCATTGGAAAATCTAGAACGATCCAACCTAAGGAGCTCAAAATGAAAATAAACAAGATCAGAGCTGAGATCAATGAAATGTAAACTAAATAAACAATTTACAAAATAGATGAACCAAAGATACGGTTCTTTGAAAATATAAATAAGATTGACAAACCCCCAACCAATCTAATTAAATGAAAAAAGAGAAGGCACAAATCAATAAAATCAGAAATGAAAAGGGGGATGTCACAACAGACACCAATGAAATTGGAAGAAATATCTGATCATATTTCCAGAACCTCTACTCCACAAAATTGGAAAACCTGGAAGAGAAGAACGAACTCCTGGATAACTACTACCTACTACAATTAACCCAGAGCATATAAAGCTACTAAACACGACTGTAGTATCCAATAAGTTTGAAAATGTAATAATAATAAAAAAAAAACCTCCTCAAAAAGAAAAGTCCAGGAACAGACAGATTCTCAGCTGTATTCTACCAAACCTTCATTATGGAACAGAAACCACTCTTCCTGAAGCTCTTTCATGTAATTGGAGAATATGGAATGCTTTCAAACTTCTTTTATGAAGCTCGCATCACCGTAATACTAAAACCAGACAAAGATACAAGAAGAAAACAAGAAGAAAAACTATAGATCCATATCCCTGATGAGCTTAGATACAAAAATTCTGAACAAAATCCTCACAAACCAAACACAACAACACATCAAAAGTATTATCCACCTTGACCAGGTAGGCGTCATTACAGGGATGCATGGATGTTTCAACATACGGAAATTGATTGACATAATCCACCACATTAATAAACTTAACCAGAAGAACCACATGATCATCTCAATTGCTGCAGATAAGGCTTTCAACAAAATTCAACATCACTTCATATTCAAAATCCTGGAGAGGCTGTGCATAGAAGGCTTATACCCCAACATAATAAAGGCCATATACAAAAGTCTTAAAGCCCAAATGGTACTAAAAGTGGAAAGACTCAAAGAGTTCCCACTAAAATTGGGGAAAAGACAGTGGTATCCACTTTCACCATTGCTCTTCAACATAGTGCTTGAAGTTATAGTCCAAGCAATAAGAAAGGAGAAAGACATAAAAGGATAGAAATCACATAAGATGAATTAAAGTATTCCTTTTTGGAGATGACATGATCCTATACATAACAAACCCAAAGAAAAGTACTAGTAAACTCCTGAAGTCGATAAATTAACTTCAGCAAAGTGGCAGGATACAAAATTAACATGCAAAAATCAGTAGACTTCCTGTATGCAAATGACTTGAATACAGAAAAGGAAATCATCAAGACTATCTCACTTTCGATAGCCTCAAAAAAATACCTTGGAATAACACGAACCAAGGATTTGAAATACAAAATGAAAACAAAAATGCTAATAAGGAAATTGAGGAGGATGTACAAAGATGTAAAGATATTCCATGCTCCTGGACAGGTTGAATTAATGTACTAAAAATAGCACTTTTGCCAATAGCAACATACAAACTCATTGCCATGCCAATAAAACTCCCAGCTTCATTCTTTATATCATAGAAAACTTAATATCAAAATTTATCTGGAATACCTAAAGGACTCTGTTAGCTAAAACTATCCTTAATTAAAAAAAAAAAAGAAAAACACTAAGAGATCCTTTTATGGGACCAACAAGCTTCCACGGCAAGACTCTGCTAAGAGACCCTTTAGGCCGTCTGAATCAGTCCTTGTGGCAGGGGACCCTGGATAGCCTAGTATTCAGCCCGGTCCTCTTGGCCCAAGTGTGTTGTTACTGAAGGGTGCCATGCCTCTGGATAGTCTCCCAAACCACAGTTCTTACAATCTTTCTGCCCCCTCTTCCACATAGTTCCCGGAGTCCTGGTGGATGAGTATTAAGGCTGCTTTAAGGTTGTGAGTTTAGGGGTCTTTGTGTCGAAGATTCATGGTTTCTGTCTCACTGGTTTATCCTGTGTAGATTGAATGTCTGTGTCTGTGGGTCCCTCGTTCCTCCCATCATTCTCTGTGGGGTTCCATATAGATCCTCCACGGAGTGACTGTGGTGGCTCCTCTCTTGCCAGAATCTCAGATATCGGCATACGGTCGTTTGGTAGGGTTAGATGGTCCCCAGCTCTCTCGCTGCATCCTGAAAAATACAAGTACAATCTCCATTGGAGAGTGTGATCAGTTTAGGTTAACAAATATACACATTTCTGGTTTACCTAGATTCTATTTTTAGTATTTTTAGTCATTTGCTCCCACAGTGCATCTTGTCTCAGGAGCCCAAGAGTACGGGATCCGGTAATTATCGCCCTGAATCCCAAGTTCCAGACAAGAGATCCCCCTCACTAAGTGGAAA
>PVHP010036211.1:0-18038 GCA_004024765.1 Zapus hudsonius | reverse complement strand
AAAAAAAAAAAAAAAAAGAAAGCAGAGGTTGACCAAGAAGCAGGGTCAGGCCAAGGCCCACTCTCAGTAACCCACTCTAGCAAGATTTCACCTCCTGAGCTGGGGAGATGGCTCAGTGGTTAAGGCACCTGCCTCCAGTGCCTAAGGCCCCGAGTTCAATTCCCCACGACCCACATACACCAGACCCACAAGGTGGTGGTTTTCTCTCTCTCTCTCTGCTTGAAAATGAATAAATAAAATTTTTTTTAAAAAAGAGAGATACCTTAATTTAAAAAAAAAAAAAAAAAAAGATTTCATCTCCTAAAGGTTCTATGCCTTTCCAAACAGTGACACCAGCTGGGGACCAAATGTTCAAACACATGAACCTATAGGGTCATGCCACATTCAAACCACATCTGAGGCGAGCAGAGTTCAGATCCCCAATAAACTCTGGGTGGGAGTGGTGGGCTCCCTGTAATCAGGGAGGCAGACAGAGGATCTTCTACACTAGCCAAATCACTGAGCTCTGGGCTCAAGTGACAGATGCTGCCCCAGTAAATATAGTAGTGATTGAGGAGGACAACAGATGTCAACCTCTGGCCTACACACATATTCACCTACACAATGCACACATGCATGCACACCACACACACATACAAGAAAGAAGTTTCCAATATATGAATTCCTGGGGAGACACTCAAGCCATAGCAGAACATTCCAAATCTGGTAGATGGTAAGATCTCTAAGGGAGCCATCCAGGCGTAGCAGCTCACCCTGAATCCCAGGACTCAGAAGGCTGAGGCAAGAGGCTTGTCATGAGTTCCAGGGCAGTCTGGGTTATAGAATGACACCCTGAAGAAGCCAATACAATTATTAAACACTTCCATTGGTAGCTAGTGTTATTTATTCCTTAATTTCTCTTTCTAGCCAGGTGCATGCCTTTAATCCCAGCACTCAGGAAGCAAAGGTAGGAGGATCACCATGAGTTCGAGGCCAACGTGAAACTACACAGTGAATTCCAGGTCAGTCTGAGCTAGAGTGAGACCCTATCTCAAAAACACACACACACACACACACACACACACAAATAAATAAACTAAAAATCTTTTTTTCTGGGGCTGGAGAGATGGCTCAATGGTTAAGGAACTTGCCTGCAAAACCTAACAACCTGTGTTTGATTCCCCAGTACCCAAGTAAAGCCAGATGCACAACAAAGTGGTATATGCATCTGTAATTTGTTTGCAGCAGCTGAAGACCCTGACACACCCAGTCTCTTTTTCTCTGCCTCTCTCTGTCTCTCTCTGCTTGCAAATAAATAAAAAATAATAAAATAAAAAAAAAACTTTTCTTCTATTTTGAGACAAAGTCACACTCTGTAGCCCAGGCTGACCCAGAACTCACAATGTAGCCCCAGCTGGCCTGGAATTTGTGGCAATCCTCCTGTGTCAAACCAAGGATTACAGGCTTGAATCCCTCAGCACTAGGCTTGATGGTCTTAAGCTTAAAGCCAGGGCTGCACCTTCTCCACTTGTTCTCCAAGGCCTTCACTTCCCCGCAGGCTCCGTAATTCAGAATGAGCTCATTCCACAGATGTGGCTTCTCAATACCAACATAGAAAGGCTTTCTCCACTGATCACTTAGCATCCAAGCCTCCCTCTTCCTTCTCATATGCCTTCATAATCCTCACAACCTGTGACTATTTATTCCATAATCTCTCCCATGAGAAGGAACACCAATTTCTCTTGCTTGCTTACTTATTACTATAAACTTCAGCACCTAATCTTATCTTTGGCACAGAGTAGATGCTTGAAATGATAATTTCAAGTCTTATTGCAAAAGAATATTCTCAATCCAATCAAAACCTTTCTTTCCCTCTCCATCCCCTCACCCTCTCTCCCTGTACCAGTGATTAAAGTTGCACGAGTTAGGAAAGATTTCTACCACTGAGCTACACACCAGCCCTTCACAGTCTTAAATGAAACAATGCTTTCCTGGCAAAGAACATTTCAGCTAAAAATACAAAACACTGCTCTATGGTTTTCTTTTTTTCTTTGGCTTTCTTCAAGTCAGAAGGCTCCCTCCCACCCTCCCTCCCTCATGTCCCATCAATCTCACAAACATGACAGGTGGCAGCTAGCCTTCACCACTGCCTGATAACACCAACCATGACCCTGGTAGACAGTCAGTTTCCTGAAACTGGACTAGAAGTAATCTAGAACCTGACTCACCCACTCAGCAGAACAATGGCCACATGCTGCTACAGGGCTCTGTTAACACCAGTGTCTTAAGATCTTTGCTTTGAGATAGGGTCTCACTGCTCCAGTCCTGAGCTCATTCCAGGTGCCAGGATTACAGGTCACCATGCATAGCTCTTACAATCTACTTGTTTGTTTGTTTGTTTGTCTGTTTGTTTGTAGGGGTTCACTCTATCTCAGGCTGACCTGGCACTCATTCTGTAGTCCCAGAACTGGCCTTGAACTCATAGTCATCTGCCTACCTCTGCCTCCCATCACAATGGCAGCCCAGGCTGGCCTCAAATTCATGGCAGTTCTCCTGCCTCAGCCTCTTAAGTACTGGAAATACAGCCATGCATCACTATCCCAGTTGCTTAAATGTTAAAATTTTATGGTAGAACACAATGGCACAGACAGTAATTTAATCTTACAGATGAACATGTGACTTTCATGCTCTTATCCTAGCTGGATAGCCAAGTGATCACAAGCACGGAAATTGGACATTTGGACAGATGTGTGTATCTGACTTCATCTCAGGCCACTCTTCCATCCACATCCTCTGCTCAACTGCAGCGAGCTTCCCACCCTAGTCCTTGAACCCACCGCAAGCCTTACAGAGCCAAGCCACTTTCCTCCCTCTCCCACAGACATCCTGTATGATAGCCCTCCACCAGGAAGCCTTCAGCCTCCCTCACACATGCCTTCACAGGACTTACAAGGCAGTGACCAGAAGCATCGTCACTGTCCATTCTCCACCTCCTTTCTGGTCTTAGCCTAATTCTACATTTTGTGGTGCCTCAAAAGACTAATAGCCTGCCGGGCATGGTGGCACACAGCTGCAACCCCAGCACTTGGGAAGAAAAGGCAGGAGAACTTCCACAGATTGGAGGGCAGCTTGGTCTATTTAGACAGTTTGAGGCCAGCCAAAGTAAGGCCCATAGTAAGGCCAATAGTAAGCCATAGTAAGGCCCTGTCTCAAACAAATAACCAATATACAATCAACACTCAACACATTCGTTGAGTTACTCTTCTCAAAAGACTGCCAGGCTGGGGGTGGTATGGCACACCTCTAATCCCAGCACTCAAGAGGCTAACGAAGGAGGATCTTCATGAGCCAGCTATGTGGTGAGTTCAAGGCCAGCCTCAGGTCCATAGAAAAGACCCCGTCTCAGAAAAACAAACAAAAACTGTGCCAGAGCTGAGTATGGTGATGCGCACCTTTACTCTCAGCACTGGGAGGCTGAGGTAGGTGGACCAAAAAGCAATTGGGCTACAGGGTGTGTTCCAGGAGAGCCTGAGCTAGTGTAAGACTCTACCTCAAAACAAACAAAAACTGTGCCAGACTTTTGTGGCAGCACAAAATGTACAGACTAGGCACAGACCACAAATCACCCACTAAAGGAGATGGAGAACAACACTTCTGTCTTATTCCATCTTCTCCACCACTGGTTCCCAAGCCTGTCCTGAAAACTCAAGTGGAACTCTCCCATATGAAAGCTCCAAAGCCAGATTACAAGCACCCAAGGGAAGCCACGGGGTCTGGAGGGTTAAACACACAGGTTCCCTAGGGCCCAACACACTGGCTGGCAGACAGCGAACCCCAGGAAAAACCTGCTAGATGAAAAAACACGGGATGTAAATCAGGTTACAAAAACAAGAAGCAGGTTCACAGGTGGATCCGCATGCATTATAGCTGAGTGTGGGAAAGTCCAAAGTCTTACAGCTCAGAAGACTGATACTCACTGGTGACAGGGGTCACAAGCAGCTTCATTCAATTTCTGCCCATGCCTGGGATCTGGGCTTGGAGATCTCCCAAGATTCCCTTCCTTAAAGTTCCTAAGGCCTTGGCTGCGAGGGGACAGTCAACCCCATGATTATTCCAATGACAAGGGATGCAGCGGGCTGGCACCCCACATTCTGGCAACAAAAGGAACAGAAGCAACAGAAGAAATAAAATTCCTGGATCTCAGTGAGAAAGCGAGGACGAACAGAGCAGGCAAGAGAAATGGGAAGTCGAGTAGATGAAACCAAAGCAACAAGACTCCAGAGACATTAAGAAGGGACCAGCGGCGACCACGGAAGTGACAGCAGGGACTGTCCTCTACAGAGTGTACTTAACTAACTGTACAAGCACTGACCCGTTTAATCCTCTGCACCCCAAGGTAGAAACCTATCACCTCCATTTTACGGATGATGAAACCGAAGCTTGGCGAGTCGATGGCATATTCCCCAACAGACTGCTAGAAAGAAGGGGGGGCTGGACCGGGACCCCAGGCTTGACTCAGGACACCCCATTCTTTAACCCATTCAGTCTCCCGGGCCACAGCACGCAGCCCGGCTCATCCACTTACTGGACTGCTATGGAGTACCAGCAGCCGGGCGCAGGCGGGGGCTGCAGAGGTGGGAGGCGTAGCTATCCCCTAAAAGTCCTCCTGCGGAGGGTCGGGGTACACGACACGACGTCCATCAATCACTAGGCAGAGGAGCCGGGGCCGCGGGAGGCCGGGTGGGGCGGGAGGCGGGGAGGACCCCGGGATCTAGCCAGACGCCGGAGTGCGGTGGTCCGCACGCGAGACGGCAGGCTCGGGCAGCGGAGACCCCGAGGGCCTGAGGCAGGGAAGGGGGGGCTCCGGGAGCCGCGGCCGCGCGAACGACGAGGACCCGGGGCCGGACTCACCTCCTCCCGCGGAAGCCCCGCCGGACTCGTCCGCCCCGCCGGCCCGAGGAGGCGGGAGGGACCGCGCGCCGCAGGGGCTGCCGGGAGCCCGTTCCCTAGGCAACGGGACCGGCGCCGGCGAGAGCAGCCGAGTCCTCCAGGAGCGGAGCCGCGAGTCTCCGCGGGCCGGCGCGGCGGAAGTGACGTATTGCCGGCGCCTGTGGGCGGGCCCTCCGGTCTCCACGGAATATCTGCGGAGCGCGAGGGAGATGCGTGAGAAGGATGGAGGCCCCCACGCGTAGGCTTGGGTGTCACGGCTTGGGGCGCGGGCCGGGAGGAAGGTGGGGAGCCCGCGGCGCCGTGGCTCACGTGGGTCGGCCCGGGGCCTCCCGGTGGTCCGGTGGGGTCGAGCAGTTTGGCCGGTGCTGAATCTCGCCCTGCCCGCGCGGTGTTTGAGAGCTCTGCTCTCCTCTGCAGCTCGCAGGAGCGTCTGCAGTTCAGAGCTACGGCTTTGGTTCCTAAGTGGGGCAGGCAGATGTGATCCTCACTCGGGAGCCGCTCGGAGACAGACCCAGCGCTGACAGCAGGCCCCTGTGCATCCTGATACGGATTATGATACGGGGAAATCTTGGCAGTTAGATTTGGGCTTTTTTTTTACCATAGAATTCCCCCCCCCCCACAGTTCGTGTCCTCTAATGCAAAAGAAGTATACACAGGGACAGAAGTAAATTTTAATTATACATTTCTAATTTATTAATTTAGGAAAAGGGGAATTGGATGGAAAAGCTTCCCAGTCACCACGTGGGAAGTTACAGAAGTCTCCAGCCACCAGTGTGGGGAGAACATGTGGAGAGTCTAACAGAACTTAAGTTGTTCAGCTAAATAAGCAGCAGAAGAAATGATAATAGAGAGCTCCCATCATGAGAAAAAGAGATTCATAAGGGGAAAAGTCTGGAGCCTGCCCCCACCCCAGCGCCTTACCTTCCTATAAGGCCTGGATCAGCAGTCTCTCTACTACATTGCCATGTGGGGGGAAGAGACTCACTTCCTCCAGAGAAGTTAATTTAAGTTCTCCCCCCAGGTGAGTCAGAGACAGCTGATTGGTTCATATTTGACCAATCAGTTTTAGCACCTAGGTTATAGCTCTGACACCTCCCTCTCAAGGGGAGAGGGGGGCTGCCTCTCCAGAGGTCTGACCCTCACAATCCCATTTTATTTTGCATCTATGTGTGGAGGACACGGGTGGGAACCGGGCAGACATAGCTCCCGCCTTGGTGGAACAAGGAATACAGACATTAAACAAATAGTCCTCACTGATGGGTGTCTTGTTGTGGGATTTTAACAGTAATGGGGTCTCTCTCTGCCTAGATGGGCTGGACTCCCGTGGCTATGGAGTTATGCTGAAGAAGAATTTAGGAAGGCAAACAAAGAGGTCAGGAGGGTAAAAATAGATTTTATTAAGGAAAATATAGAAAAAGACTCCCCAGAGAGTGGGAGGGTTCCCCAAAAGAGAGAGAGAGGGTTACTGGATCAGGAGCTTGGTTCTGCCAGCATCCAAAGAAGAGAAAAAAAGAGCTTCTTGAGTTAGAACTCAGGAAAGAGGGCAGGCTCTGCAGTGAGTGTCTTGGAGCATCTGGGCCAAGGAAGGGGCTTCTTGGGGTAACTAAGGGGATAACTATGCCTCCCACCTCCCTTGCATGTCTGTAGGTGAGGGGTGGTCACTAAACTGTGTGATTGACAAGCACCACCTAGTCCTCTGGTCAATGTTACCAGGGAAACAGGAAGAGGGGTCTTTCCTTTAATGATCTTTAAAGTCCTTAAGCATCTGCCTGCATACCTACAACGTTCCCTCCTTGAAAGTTAAAGACTCTCAAATCTTTTAAGAAATGGGCAGCTACTCAGCCTAGCTTCTTCCGGCTAAATCAGGATATAGAAGAGGGGTTCCAAGACTGCATCTTCTGTAACCTCCACTTTAATCTTGGAGGTTAGGTTCTTTTGACCCTGTGTCGCTTAACTCCCTGCAAAAGAAAATCACCTTACTCTTACTCTCTGCTGATGATAGCAAGAGTATAGAGGGATACATATGTCTAGCGCAGTGAGTCAACCTAACCTGGGAGTCCAAGGAGACTTCTTTGTGAAAATAATTTTTTAGCATTTAATAATTTCAAATTATATATTACAATTTACAGATAAGTAACAGTTATACACAAATGGGATTTTAGCTGTGCAATCTGAACAAACTGTTTGCATTTAAATCATTGGAGATGAGGCCAATTTAGATATCTCAATTTCACCTTCCATTAAAAAATAAATTTAGGAGCCGGGCATGGTGGCGCACGCCTTTAATCCCAGCACTCGGGAGGCAGAGGTGGGAGGATCGCCTTGAGTTCGAGGCCACCCTGAGACTACATATGAATTCCAGGTCAGCCTGGGCTAGAGTGATACCCTACCTTGAAAAACCAAAAAAATAAAAATAAAAATAAATAAAAAAATAAATTTAGAGCTGGGTGTGGTGATGTAAGCCTTTAAACCCAGCACTCTCGAGGCAGAGGTAGGAGGATCGCCATGAGTTCAAGGCCAGCCTGAGACTCCATAGTGAATTCCAGGTCAGCCAGGGCTAGAGTGATACCCTACCTTGAAAAACCAAAAAAAAAAAAAAAAAAAGCTGGCCATGGTGGCACATGTCTTTAATCTCAGCACTAGGAGGCAGAGGTAGTAGGAGTGCTGTGAGTTCAAAACCACACTGAGACTCCATAGTGAATTCCAGGTCAGCCTGGACTGGAGTGAGACACTACCTGGAGAACAAGGCAGAGTGTAAAGCATACTGTGCATTAACCAGGTGAGCAGGTACACTGAGCTCTGAGGTGCAAAGAGCAAATGGGAGGAGGCTGTGTGTAAAGAAGGGATGGGCAGGCTTGGGCTTTTGTGATGCAGGAAATAGGTGCTTGCTGCACATCAGGCTCTCATAACTTCAGATCTTTAACTCTTAACAACCTATGGAAAAATGCAGAGCTGGGGAGATGGCTCAGTGGTTAAGGCATTTGCCCACAAAACCTAAGGAACCTATTTCAATTCCCCAATACCCACATAAAGCCAGATGCACAAAGTGGTGCGTGCATCTGGAGTTCATTTGCAGCAGCTAGAGGCCCTGGTGCACCCATTGTGTGTCTCTCTCTCTCTTTTTCTCTCTCTGATTACTAATAAAAATTTTAAAAGAGCTGGTCGTGGTGGTGCACGCCTTTAATCCCAGCACTCAGGAGGCAGAGGTAGAAGGATTGCCATGAGTTCAAGGCCACCCTGAGACTACACAGTGAATTCCAGGTCAGCCTGAACTAGAGCAAGACCCTACCTCAAAAAAAAAATTTGAAAAGAGGATGATGCAATTTTTTTTAAGGCAGGGTCTCATTCTAGCCCTGGCTGACCCAGTACTCACTCTGTAGCCCATGCTGGCCCTGAACTCACAGCAATCTTCCTACCTCAGCCTTCTGAGTGCCAGGATTAAAGGTGTGTGCCACCATACCCAGAAGAAGATGCAATTTTTGGGCTGGGGAGATGGCTCAGAGGTTAAGGGCACTTGCTTGCAGAGCCTGCCATCCTGGAATCAGTTCACCAGTACCCATATAAAGCCAGATGCTCAAAGTGGTACATGTGTCTGGAGTTCATTTGCAGTGGCAAGAGGCCATGGTGCACCCATTCTCTCCCTCTCTTCCTGCAGATACATAGAAAGAAGGTGCAATTTTTATCCCCACTTTATAGTTATGAACATTAAGGCTCCAGAAATTAGCCAATATGCCCAGGTCTCACAGCTGGCAGAGCTGGAATTCATACCCAGGATGCATGGCATTCAGAGTCTAGCCTCCAAAGCATACAGCTGTTGCATTTCCTGGAGTCCTTAGAGCTATGAAAAACCTTTACAGGATTCTAAGGAGAGAAGACAGGAGGCTGGGAGAGGAAGCTGCCTGTGTTAATATTGGGATCTGGGTGAATCGTACTAGCTAGGGAAAGAAAGCTTTCCAGCAGAGGTCTGCATGGGCAAAGGCTCATTCAAGAGCTGCAAGAAGTTGATTTTTGGGAGATTGAAGGGGGGTTGGACATGGGGTGGTGGTAAGTGAAATGTTGAGTCAGAGATGGAGGAGGAAGTTTTTGGCCAGGGCAGTGGCAGCCTGTCAAGATCATCTCTGGTGTCTCACTTTTTCAGTTTGGTGGTACAGGGAACTCATGAGGAATAAAGCTCTGAGCAAAGTTAAGGTGCCTGGGATCACAGGAAAGGTAATGGGGGCCTTGGAAGTTTTAGTAACAAGTTTCAAACTTTACTTATTCCCAGCCTTTAAAAATAAAGAGTATTTGGGGTAAAAAACTGGCATAAATGAATTTGTGAAAGACCTTAGTTTCTGGGACATTTATTTATCTTGGTGATATAACATTTCAGATACTTTTATTGTTGAAACTTAAAAGGACCTTTGTCTTCCAGCTCTGACCATGAGTTCTTTAACAGTTGTTTCTCTTGCTTCCTATCAGCAAAGACTCTTGGGATTGCAACACCCAGAAAACCTGTCTTATCTGTCAGTGCAAGGAAGATTAAGGACAATGCAGCTGATTGGCACAATTTAATCCTGAAATGGGAAAGCCTCAGCGATGCAGGTTTTACCACTGCAAGTAACATTGCCAACCTGAAGATCAGCTTGTTGTAAGTACCTGTGGCAAAATCCTCACACTCTGAACTTTCACCTTTAAGGAGTCTTTTAAAGTAAGACTTTTATCAACATGAATAAAAATTACTAAGCAGGGTGGGAGAGATGGCTTACTTTTTATTTTTATTTTTTTTTGAGGTAGGGTCTCACTCTAGCCAAGTGACCTCTAACTCACAGTGATCCTCCTACTTCTGCCTCCCAAGTGCTGGGATTAAAGGCTTGCACGTTCATGCCCAGCATGAGATGGCTTACTTTTAAAAACTTAAGGGCTGGAGAGATGGCTCAGCAGTTAAGGCACTTGCCTCCAGTGCCTAAGGCCCCTGGTTCAATTCCCCAGTACCCACATAAGCCAGACTCACAAGGTGGTGGCCCTGATGCTCGCTCTCTCTCTCTCTCTCTCTCTCTCTCTCTCTCTGTATCTCTCTGCTTGAAAATGAATAAATAAAATATTTTTTTAAAAATCTTAAGCAAAGAAGTGGTAAAATGATACATGCAAGCATGAACTATATGTACATTTTTAAACTCCAAATTATGATGCATATTGATTATGATTGCATCTGTATATAAAGTTATAAATTGGAAAGATGCAGGCTCAATCGATAGCACGTGTCTTCTAGAAAAAAGGTGTGTGGAGTGGATGGCAAATGAGATTTGCTGTTCACACTGTTGCTATTCCTTCATTCCTTTCTTTCTAACATTACTTATTTGTTTGCACACATGAGAAAGAGAGATAGAGAATGTTGGCATGCCAGGACCACTTGCCCCTGCAAACATACTCCAGACACATGCACCACTTTGTGTAGCTTAAAAGAAAAGAAAGAGTCTCACTATGTAGTTTAGGCTAACCTCACAGTCCTAATACCTGATTTCTATATGGTGCTGGGGATCAAACCCAGGGCTTCATTAATATGAGGCACGCACTATACCAAGTGAAGCATATCTTCAGCCCAACTTACTGGTTGTTATGAGATAGGGTCTCATTCCATAGCTGCACTGGCCTTAAGCTCATAGAAATCCTTCTGCCTCAGCCTCCCAAGGTGTGAGACTCCATAGCCTGTTTCAGAGTTGCAGCTAGAGCTGGGGAGATGCCTGCTGGCCCAGGTTCAATTCCAGCCACTCCCATAAAGCCAGACACAAGAAGTGGTGAAGCATCTGGTGCTTGTTTGCAAGAGACCCTGGCATGTGCGCACACACGTAGAGGAAAAAAGTTACAATTAAAACATAAATAAGCCTGGCATGGTGGTGCATGCCTGTGATCTCAGTACTTCCAAGGCTGAGGTAGGAGGATTATAAGTTCAAGACCAGTCTGGCTATATGGAGAGACTGTCTGAAAACAAAACAAGGAAAACATAAATATTCTGTAGCTTGCCTCTTTCTCCTGGTAGTTACAACTCTTGCCAGCTTGCTTTCTGGTGGAGTTCCTCAAACCCACTGTTGACGTCAGCTTTCTCCTTGCTGCACAAAGCACTCGACCACAAGCAGCTTGTGGAGGAAAGGGTTTATGTTAGCTTACAGACTTCAGGGAAAACAGTGGCATGAGAAGAGGCTAGACATCACCTCCTGGCCAACATCAGGTGGTCAACAGCAACAAGAGAGTGTGCCAAACACTGGCAAGGGGAAGCTGGCTATAACACTCACAAGCCCACCCCAACAACACACCTCCAACAAGGTTCTAATTCCCAAACTGCCATCAGCTGGGGATCAAGCATTCAGAAACAAATAATTTTATGGGGGACACCTGGATCAAACCACCTTCTCTGCTGCTTCTTACCCTGATCAGCAAGCTCAGTGACACACTGCTGCCCCTTCTGGTAAGGTGCTTCCTCACATTTCCTCTTCTGTTTTAGTGCTTGAATTTTTTTTCTTATATATTGTGAAACACCCCCCCCCCCCAGTAAATTAGTGTTAAGAGTGTTGCTACCAAAACAAATACCTGAGATAAATCAACTTAAAAAGAAGAAAGGTGGGCTGGAGAGATGGCTCAGTGGTTAAAGGTGCTTGCTTATACAGCCTGGACTAGAGCGAGACCCTACCTCGGAAAAAAAAAAAAAAAAGTGCTTGCTTATAAAGCATGACAACCCAGATTCAATTCCCAAAGTACCCACATAAAGCCAGATGCATCCAGCTGACTGGGAAGGGGGAAGGGGGGCAATGAGGAATTGGGGATAACAACTCACTGCTGGCCCACTAAACAATGTAACTCATTATGGACAATTAAAAAAGCCAGATGCATCTGGAGTTCATCTGCAGCAGCAGGAGGCTCGAAAATGCCCATTCTCTTCTCTCTCACACACAAATAAATAAATAAAAATATTTATTTAAAAATGCCAGATGCGGGGCTAGAGATATGACTAAACAATTAAGGTGCTTGCCTGCAAAGCCTAACTAACAATCTGGGTTTGATTCCCCAGCGCCCATGTAAAGCCAGATGCACAAAGTGGTACATGCATCTGGAGTTAGTTTGCAGTGGCTAGAGGACCTGGTATACTCATTCTCTCTCTCTCTCCTCTCTCTCGTTCTCTCTCTCTTATTCTCACTCTTCTCTTGCAAATAAATAAATATATTAAAAAGGGCCAGATGCACAAAGTGTCACATGTATCTGATGCATTTGGAGTTTGTTTGCAATGTCAGGAGACTCTGGCTCACCCATGCTTTCTCTCTCTCTCTCTCTCTCTCTCTCTCTCTCTCTCTCTCTCTCTCTCTCTCTCTCTCTGTCTCTCTTTCTCTCTGTATTTTGCTCTTAAATAAATAAATAAAAACCTTTTTAAAAAGGAAAGGAAAGGAAAGGTGCCGGGTATGGTGGCTCAAACCTTTAATCCCAGCAGTGTGCAGGGGGAGGGGGAGCAGGTTGAGATAGGAAGATCACTGTGAGTTCAAGGCCAGCCTGGCCTCTCTTAATGAGACCCTACCTTGTCTTTGGGGGGGGAGTAAGGTCCAGGCTATAGGGTGTAGCTCAGTGGTAAAGTATGAACTTAGTATGCACAAGTGTCTAGGTTCAATCCCCAACACTACATAAAAAGAAAAGGAGGAAGAAAAGTTATATCTGTGGTCATTGGCCACATAGCTTTGGACCTGTGATAAGATAGCATCATCCTGGTGGGAGCTTATGGCAGAGGAAATTTGTTTCTCTCTGGCCAGGACCAAAAAGGAAGACTAGATACCAAGGTACTAAAACCCCTTCAAGGGTGTGTCCCCACGTGGCTTAAGAGCTTCCCACTAGGCCTTACCTCTTGAAAGTTCCATCACCTCCCAATAGCACCATAGGCTGAGGATCTGCCTCTAATGTTTGAACTGTAATAATTAGTCACAGCCATCAGTTTAAAAAATATTAACAAAGGGGCTGGAGAGATGACTCAGCAGTTAAGGCGCTTGCCTATAAAACCTAACAACCTGAGTTTGATTCCCAGTACCCACGTAAAGCCAGATGTACAAAGTGGCACATGCATTTGGAGTTCATTTGCAGTGGGTAGAGGCCCTGGCATGCCCATTCTCTCTGTCTCTCTGTCTCTGTCTCTCTCCTTGCAAATAAATGGAAATAAATATACATTTTAAATTTAGTTACTAGGGATGGCTTAGTGATTAAGGTGTTTGCCTACAAAGCAGAAGGACCTGAGTTCAATTCCCTAGTACCCAAATAAAGCTAGATACACTAAGTGGAACATGTGTCTCGAGTTCAATTGCAGTGGCTGGAGGCCCTGGAGCACTCATTCCCTCTCTGTCTCTCACTCCTTCTCAAATAAATTAATAATTTTTTTTAATGTAGTTACCAGCCAGGCGTGGTGGTACACACCTTTTTTTTTTTTTAAGGTTTTTTTGAGGTAGGGTCTCGCTCTAGCCCAGGCTAACCTGGAATTCACTCTGTACTCTCAGGGTGGCCTTGAACTCACGGCGATCTTCTGCCTCTGCCTCCCAAGTGCTGGGATTAAAGGCGTGCGCCACCACACCCGGCGGTACACACCTTTAATCCCAGCATTCAGGAGGCAGAGGTAGGAGGATTGCTATGAGTTCAAGGCCACCCTGAGACTACATAGTGAATTCCAAGTCAGCCTGGGCTAGAATGAGACCCTACTTTGGAAAAAAAAAGTTGAGTAAATAGATATGTTCATTGCATCATTTATATGTAAGTAATAACTGAATTTATAATGTCATGAAACAACAATGTTTATGTAAAATGTCTGACCAGTATATGGACAGTTCTCTAAGATTTGTAACAATATAAGGTGAAGGATTTTGAGACAGTGTCTCACTATGCAGCCCAGGCTGACCTTGAACTTAATGATCCTCCTGCCTCAGCCTCCCACCATGAGGCAAGTTTAAAGAGTAGTTTGTACCTGTCAGCTTCTATTTTGTCCAGGGATAAAGACAAGATTGAATTAGCAAGTGGCACTTCGGCTTCCTGTGAGGAGGGAGAAAAGCCCCGTGTGGAGTATGACAAGGAGCTTGAGACGCTGTGTGAGGAGCTGCAGGCCACCTTGGATGGTTTGGTAAGAACTAACCATGCTGCCACTTAGCCCCTCCAGTCCAGTGGGCCTATAGGGGTTGCTTGCCGATTGGGGCATTCAGGGCCGTCGGCAACCCCAGCCTCTTACAGCCGTCTCTTCTTTCACCCACCTCACAAGTCAAGATGCTGTGCTCTCGTTCTTCCTGTCCAGTGGGCAGTTTCACCCACTTTAAGTATCCACAGAGTAAATATTTGAAGCTTTGCAGGCCAGATGGTTTCTGTCATCGTAACTTCTCCATCCTGCCATGTAACACTAATTAAACCAGCCATAGACAGTACAGAAGCAAATGTGGACTTATTGTGTGTTTATTTATACTTGGAGTTTAACCCAAATGGACTTTTCTTTTTTTTTTTATTAAAATATTTTATTTATTCATTTTCAAGCAGAGAGAGAGAGAGAGAGAGAGAGAGAGAGAGAGAGAGAGTACACCAGGGCCACCACCTTGTGGGTCTGGCTTATGTGGGACCTGGGGAATTGAACCCAGGGCCTTAGGCACTAGAGGCAAGTGCCTTAACCGCTGAGCCATCTCTCCAGCCCCCAAATGGACTTTTCTTAAACAAATTGATCCCACTTTGGCCTTGGGAGTTCAGCCTGCTGGACTACTGTTTCCATGGTAAAGTTCTGGCTTTGGTTTGGGTTTTTTTGAGCACTTCCTTCCTGACTAGCATAGAAAGACATTCCAGGCTTGGCTTATTTCCTGCCTCAGTCCTCCATCAGCCTTTTGTCCAAGGACTTAGGCTCCTTTAAGAGGAGGGTCCTGCTGAAGCCAAGGCCTGCATGCTAGCTGTCGGCATAGCAGCCCTCTTGCCCAGGGAACATGGAGTGGTAAGCTGGTTTGGAGGTACACACCTGCTGATGTAGTAAGGATAGTAATGCTGTTTCCTATTTCCCCAGCCATTGGAGAGAATGGTTTCCCAGACTTGGTTTTCATTGTCTTTTCTAAATGTGCAAGGGGTTTAAGGTTCCCCTGTCCCTAAGCTGGACCCACACTTCAGCATGATCTGTTACCGTGGGAGGCACTTCTGATGCTGAAGTTTTAGTGTGGGCTGCTTGTGCTTGCTCAGCGCTGCGCACACACGTGTGACTTGGCCTCTGCTGGTGGCCGAGCTTCAGTGTTGATGAATGACCCCTCTAGCTTAGGGTCCAGTCTTCAGGATTTTCCTTCCTCTCCTAGTCTGTAGGAGCTTTTCTTAGAGTCAGGAGGCAATGGGGAGCTGCTGGGGGATGCAGAAGGAGCCTTTGCTGGTGTTGAAAGGCATGGGGTCCAGAAGCATGAGTTCTGCCCTGTCCCTCCCCAGTTCAGCCCTGAGCAGCCTTCCTGGCTATGGGCGGAATGACGAGGTTGGGCCAAGCACAATATCGAACCACAGATGGTTTGAGAAGGAAGTGAAATTCTTGAAAAATCAATGTGTTAAATTTAGTGTGTGCCACTTTAGATGTAGCCAGAAGGCAGCTGGAAGGACCAAGGGCGAGGAATTACCGTTTTGATGCTATGTGGATCTTTTATCCCTCTTTGCACATCAGGTTGGCTATACTGAGGAATTAGAAACTCAATTTTAACAAACCTGTGCTTTTTAAATCCGAAATCATAATTCTGTTTAAGTCTCTCATATAGCCCCGACAAAGCTTTTGGAACCCTAAGTCGCTTTTCCTCACCTGTCTGAAAACTGGCACTGCATCAGACCATCTGTGACGCATCCATCGGTGGGGTTATAGCACTATTCCCACCAGTGGGGGGGCAGAGGCACTGCCCATGTCAAGTGCTTATGGCTTCCTTATCACACTCGACAAATAAAGAGATCCGGCTTCGCAGAGGCAGTCAGCAATGAGCTTATGCCTTTTGTCCTCTCTCTCTTGTCCCGTAACAGCAGCAAGGATGCCTGGGATTCCTCCAGGGCTTTGGAGCTAAAACTCAGGTGTCATCTGGAAATTTACTGAAGTGACTCAGCCGCTTCTTCTCGTCCTCTATGACTCAAAACCCAGGGTTTAGCACCAACGCAGTCAAAACTAACAGCCCTTCAGTTGCCTGCCTGGAAGTCTGTCTGTGAAGTTAATGTGCTGTTACTGGAACTTTAGCCTCACCAGGACAGTACTTAGCCTTGAAGGCTGAACTGTTTTTTGGTTTTTTTTTAATATTTTATTTATTCATTTTCAAGCAGAGAGATACAGAGAGAGGGAGTGAGGGAGGGAGAGAGAAAGAGAGAGAGAGCGAGAGAGAGAGTTAGAGAGAGAGAGCGAGCACCAGGGCCACCACCTTGTGGGTCTGGCTTATGTGGGTCCTGGGGAATTGAACCCGGGGCCTTAGGCACTGGAGGCAAGTGCCTTAATTGCTGAGCCATCTCTCCAGCCCTGACCTGGTATATCTGAGACTAGGGGTTCGAGACAATATGCTCATGTTCCAAATTGATCTTTTCAGACTAAAATACAAGTGAAAATGGAAAAGCTGTCTTCAACCACCAAAGGAGTTTGTGAGCTAGAAAATTACCATTACGGGGAGGAGAGTGTGCGTCCCCTCCTGTTTCACACTTGGCCCACTGCACAATTTTGTAAGTAGCTCTTTTGGAGTTGATCTTTGGAGGATAGCGGTCAGAAGAGCCTGGTGTCAGACCTGGACCTGAGGAGAGGAGATGGGCATGTCTTAAAGTGAACATTGACGCTTGGATCTTGAGATTGAGACAGACTTCATTCTTCCCTTGCTTGCTTGTTTACTTTTGAGGCAGGGTCAAACTCTGTCCCAGGCTGACCTGAAACTTACTTTGTAGCCCAGGCTGGCATTGAACTCATAGTAATTCTCCTACCTCAGCAACCTGAGTACTGGGATTAAAGCGTGCGCCACCACACCCAGCTAACTTCCTTTTTCTTAATAAGGGAAAAGAGCAAATTAGTGTCCATTTCAGACGACTTCCATTCATAAATCTTGGCAGGCCATTTAAGGGTTGGGTTGAAAGGCTTTCCCTTTGTGACCTCACACTTCTTCCCCCGTGTCACTGCCAGTAGCTGGAGAGAGATGCTATGCCTGCCCTTTGTCTCTGTGCCCTTATTGCCTCTGGCTTCTAGCCAGGAGCCTTGGGCGGCATGGCCAGAGTGTCCTTGGGCCATCAGCTGCAGGTGGCTTGGTGTGTTTCAGATGAGGTCTCCCGCCAGCTCTCCTACATGTACAGGAAAGAACTCCTCCTGAAGCGCACCATTGGAGCCGAGTTGGCGCACACAACTGACCGCAACCTCAGCCTGAGCTACCTGTCCATGTGGCTGCACCAGCCCTACGTGGAGAGCAGCAGCAAGCTGCAGCTGGAGAGCATGCTGCTGGAAACAGGGCACCGGCCACTGTGACTCCCGAGATGCCTTGGCCCGTGGGCACAGGCTCCAGGCCACTGGCTGGACAGTCCATCCCCTAGGTGGAGCCTCATGCCCTGGGGTCAGCCCTGCTGTCCTCCCCTTGCGCCTCACCCCACCTCTCTCAGAGCCTTGCTCCTGAGCTCCTCAGAGTGAAATAAATGAGTTTTCAAGAAGAATAACTGAGAGACCTGGTTTGTGTAAACTGATTGTACCTTACATGTTACATCCGTATAGATGACCCTGAGCTTCATATTTTTACTTGATATCAATCTGCATTTTTGTTTTTGTTGTCCTAGGGATCAAAGCTAGTTCTTTATTTTTTTAATTATTTATTTATTATTATTCACAAGGAGAGAGAGAGAGAGAGAGAGAGAGAGAGAGAATATGAATGCGAGAACCATGGCTTCCGCCACTGCAGATGAACTCCAGATGCATGCATTACTTTATGCATCTGGCTTTATGTGGGTACTGGGGATTCAAACCTGGGCCGTTAGGCTTGCAAGCAAGCTCCTTAACCACAAAGCCATCTCTCCAGCCCAAAAGCTAGATCTTTACACATGCTAGGCCTGAGTGTTCAACCACTGAGCCACATCCCTAGCCCTGTACTTAAAATGTGATTTTTTTTTTTTTTTTTTTTTTG
>PVHP010036210.1:0-18046 GCA_004024765.1 Zapus hudsonius | reverse complement strand
GTCAGAGCCTGACTTCATCCCTGGACCCTGAAAATGGCCATCTCATCCCAGCCTCCCCTGGACTTCGCCCCATTCTCAGCAGGAAGAAGCCTCACTGAGAGACTTCGCCCATAATCCATAACTAAAGGCTGGGATGTAAGGTCGGAATTCAGGCTACGTCCTAATCCTCTTTCCAATCCAGCCTCAGTATCAACAAAGATCAAAGATAAAGACTTCCTCCCGAAACCAGAGCCATACCTGGCCCGAGGGACTGTCCCTCCAGATCCCTCCTGACCCTGAGAGAATGTGACCCCCTGAGCCCTCCACCCAACCTCATGTGACCAACAAGACCCCAACCTGAACGTTTCCCCCTTAAAAGCCCTGGTCTAAACCTGCCTTGCGCTTTTTTGCCACCCTTGGTGAAAAATGCCCGGCAGCTTGCTTTTCCTCCTATTAAAACCTTTCCTTTCAGAGTGGTCTCTCGTGATCATTTTCATTCTAACAAAACCCAACTATGTAATAATAACTTGCATCTTTGATTTAACCCTGAAAGATGAATTCCTTAGGATAAAGTTCTGTTTTCCTTCAATTTCATGTCACAAAACTGGGCACATTGTGTAGAAAATATTAGGACCTCAATTTAAATTTTCTTAATACTTTATGAGGGAACATATGTACTCAGGAGGCATTATTTTGCATTTTTTCTATCTAGTTTTTGTTTGTAGTTTTCATTTACACCCATTAAAGAGTTGTATGGTCATTAACAAACACACACTTCAGTTAAATTGGATGCCTGTCATGGTTTGATCCAGGTGTCCCCCACAAAGAAATGAATGTGTTCTGATTGATCGATCCTCAGCTGATGGCAGTTTGGATTTTATAACCTCGATGGAGCTGTGTTGTTGGGGGCCAGCTTATTGGGTTATAAGCCATCTTCCCCTTGCCAGTGTTTGGCACACCTTGCTGCCGCTGTTTCCAGTGCTGTGGTGGAGGTGATGTCCACCCCTCTGCTCATGCCATCATTTTCCCTGCCAGGATGGAGTCTCCCCTTGAGTCTGTAAGCCAAATCTGCTTATGTTCCTCCACAATCTGCTTTTGATTGGGTTCTTTCTGTGCAGCAACTAGAAAGCTATCTACAAGAATGCCCAAAAAATCTGTACAAAGACCCAATAAAACTATATTGATATGGTCCTTAATATTCAGGTGCTATTTCTGTCATTGAAGACATGTTAATCACAGAAAATATATACATTATTGTAATATAACTATGCATAATTGTTAGTATAACTAAAGCAGACTGAATATTAGTATTTGGCTAGTAGAAATTGAATTTGGTGTTCTGTGATAGATCACTATTTAGATTCTGAATAAGAATATTATCAAGATGTGCTCATTAGTACTTATACAATGGTAAGTGTGTGTAGCCTAAGCAGGTTAGCTGTTGTGCACCACAGATATGTAGAAATGGCAAAAGGTAAGGTAATTCTGGTGTGGTAGACTAGTTACAAAGCAATTTTGAAGTTTTGAAAAACTTTTGTTTCTTCTTTTAGAACGGGTGAGAACCAAGTAGAGCCCATACTAATGGTAGTCATGTCAGTATACAGGTGTCATAAGTATGAAAAACAGGTTTGCTGCAATAATCTTGAAATGATAAATACTATTTCTTTCTTTTAAAAATATTGTTTTTGTGTTGTTGTAAGTCAATCCTTGGGCATTGCATATGATAATCAAGTATTCTACCATTGATTCCTTAAATCCATAGATCCCCAAACACCATTTTAACAATGAATTTTTACAAATTTCAAATGAAAATTAACAATGAAAATTCTACTTTCTATATGAGGCAGAGAGAAAAATCCAGGATCACTGTACATCTTCAGTACTGTGATGCCTCAGTATAATAGAACACAAAGTGCACAAAAAAGAATAACTTATGTTATATCGGTATAATTACTAACTTGGTATCTAAATCAAAGGAAAAACAGATTTTAGCCACATGTCCTTAAACAGAGTGTTGCAAACCTGTGAGAGGAAATGAAAAAGTAGTTATTGGGGATGTGTTATGTGCCCAGAAGCTTGTTGTACTGCCTTTTCCTACATTCTTCTTTAAAATATGTTTGCTCAGTCATATACTCAGTAGGAGCTTTCTTTCTGATACATAAATATAAGATATTATATCTTGAAGGTAAATTATGCTACATATGAACCAAATCTAGTCCCAGAATCAAAGCCCAGCCAGTGATCTGAGGGCACACACACTCATAGATAAAACAGGCGAGTTCCCAACCCTAGCTGTGAAACACAGTGTACTCCCCATCCACAATATGAAGTGCAGACATCTTAAAGGCATCCCACCAACCACCCCAAATGGAATCAAAATGGGCAGACCTCAATCTAAAAATATTTCACCATCTGAGGAAACCACACCAAATGACAGCAACGATACCACTAAAGAGAGAGAGAGAGAGCGGAGGCAGGCCCAGGAAGACATAACACTAAGCTCCGATCACACTGGTACAGATCCTAAGGAAAACTTCATGTTAGTCATGCAAGAAAAGATGGACAAGCATCTTGAAAAAATCAAAAGTCAGCTCACAAGCTTTGCCACCAGGCTTAATATAATAGAGGAGAACCAAATGGACTTCAGAGGAAAAATAATGGAACTAAAGGCAAAACAGCAACCTGAAGGTATCAAAAACCAGCTTTCCAACTTAACTGAAGACGTGCAAATATAAGAAGGAGTGTCAAGAAGAAGTAATTAAATCAAACCTTGAAATGAAGACACATCTCAACAGGATGATACCCAAAAAGAAGTTTCAGAAAACGAAAACCATATTGAAATAATAAGAATGTCCCTAGAATCTCTCACCTACAGAGTCAACCACTGGGAAAACAGAACCTTAAACATGGAAGGAACTCTCCATGACATATCTTAATTACAATGCAAAACATTGAGGGTAAAGAGAGAGTACTTAGAGGAGCAAGAGAAAGGAAACTCATCACATACAAAGGCAAACCCATCTGAATCACCTCAGACTTCTCTATAGTTTCTCTATAGAAACTTTAAAAGCCAGAAGAGCTTGGAATAAGGCAATTGTACACCTAAAGAACTACAGATTCCAACCTAGACTACTGTACCCAGCAAAGTTATCCATCACAATAGATGGAGAAGTAAAAGTATTCCATGAAATTAACATGCTCTACAATTACTTGAACACAAAGCCAAACCTTCAGAAAATACTACATGAGATATCCCATGCAAATGAAACAAGAAACCAACCTCAGAAAAGGAACAGAGAACAAGCAAGGTAACACCAAAGAGATAACAACAACAGCTCAGATACCAACCCTACAACCCCCATAATCTCCCCAACATGGCAGGGCTTAAAGCAAACCTCACAGTTATAAATTTGAATGTAAATGGTCTCAACTCTCTCTCTTTTAATAAAAGACACAGGATAGCAGATTGGTTCAGAAACATGCCTATCGCTAAAGACAGTAACCTATTGAGAGTAAAAGGATGGAAAACAATTTTCCAGGCATGTGGTAATAATAAAAAAGCGAGTGTAGCTACACTAATATCTAACAAAATAGACTTTAAACTGAAATCAATAAAAAAGGGCAAAGATGGCCACTTCCTACTTGTCAAGGGAGTGATCCAACATGAAGACATCACCATATTAAATATGTATGCACCAAATGCAAGGGCCTCTACATTCATAAAGCATAAATTACTCAAAAGCAAATCAGATATAGACGCCAACATGATCATAGTAGGAGACTTTAACACTCCACTGTCATCCCTAGACATATTGTCCAACAAAAGGTAAGCAGGGAAATAAAGTTGCTAAATACCACCATAGACAAGCTAGGGATAACAGATATTTATAGAACATTCTACCCCAAGGACACAGATTATACATTCTTCTCAGCAGTGCATGGAACCTTCTCCAAAATTGATGACATACTAGGCCATAAATCATTCCTCAACAAATTTAGGAAGATCAATGCAATCCCCTGCATCATATCAGACCACAACACATTAAAGCTAGAAACCAAAAATGGGAGAAGATCCAAAAATTTCATCAGATATTGCCATCTGAACAACTCGCTCCTGAACAATGAATGGGTCAAACAAGAAATCAGACAGGAAATTTGGAATTTCCTAGAAACAAATGATAAAGAGGACACAACCTATTGGAACTTGTGGGAATCAATGAAGGCAGTCCTAAGGGAGAAATTCATTGCACTAAATGCCTTCATAATGAGGACAGAGAGGTCTCAAATCAACCACCTATCCTCCACCTAAGGTCATTAGAACAGATGGAAAAGTCTAACCCTAGGAGCTCAAGACACAAGTAAATAATTAAGACCAGAGCTGAGATTAAAGACTTGGAAACAAAAAAAAAAAAAACAATTTAAAAAAATAGACAAATCAAAGAGTTGGTTCTTTGAAAAAGTCAATGAGATTGACAAAACCCCTGGCCAATTTAATCAAATGAAGAACAGAGATGGCTCAAATCAACAAAATCAGAAATGACAAGGGTGAGGTCACAATAGACTCTGAAGAGATTGGAAGTATCATCAGGTCATACTTCCAAAACCTCTACTCCACAAAATTAGAGAACCTGGAAGAAATGGTTAAATTTCTGGACCCCTACCAACTACCAAAGCTTAACCCAGAGCAGATAAAATCACTAAATATTGATAATCTGATATATATATATATATATATATATATATATATATATATATATATATATATATATATATATATATATATCAGACCCAAAGAACAATATCAATAAACTCCTGAAAGTGATCAGTGCCTTCAGCTGAGTAGCAGGATACAAAATTAATACACAAAAATCAGTAACCTTTCTATATAGAGAAGACAAGCATTCAGAAAGAGACATCAGAGAAACTGTCCTGTTTTCTTTAATCTCAAAGAAAATCAAATGCCTTGGAATATCACTAAACAATGTTGTGAAAGACTTATATAAGGAAAATATTGACACACTCATAGAGGAAGATGTGATAAGATGGAAAGACATTCCATGCTCATGGATTAGGAGAATCAATATAGTAAAAATGGCACTCCTGCCAAAAGGGATCTTCAGATTCAGCACCATGCCAATAAAAATTCCAAACTCTTTCTTCACAGACATAGAAAAAATAATCACAAAATTTATTTGGAAGGGCAAAGACCTTGGATAGCTAAAACTATCATAAGCAAAAAAAAACTTTCACAGGAGGTATTACCATGCCTGACTTTAAAACATACTACAAAGCCATAGTAAGTAAAACAACATGCTACTGGCAGAAAAACAGACAGACTGACCAGTGGAATAGAATTGAAGACCCAGCCTTTAATGAAAGTTACTTCAGCTTCTTAGTCTTCGACAAGGGTGCCAACAATGTATGCTGCGATAAAGATAGCTTCTTCAACAAATGGTGCTGGACAAATTGGATAAAAACTTGTAAAAAATGAAAATAAATCCACTCCTTTCAGCATGTACTAAAATCAACTCCAAATGGATCAGAGACCTCAATATTAACTATGTAACCCTGAATACCATGGAAGAAAAAATAGGGGAGCCCTACAGGAGAAAGGAGTAGGGAATAACTTCTTCCTGAGCATATCTCCATAGTCCAGCAAATGCAACATTCACTAAACCAATGGGACCTGATCAGGCTCAAAAGCTTTTGTACAGATAAAAACACCATACTCAGAGCCAACAGGCTCCTATCAAACTTGGATATGATATTTGCCAGCTATAACTCAGACAGAGGCCTAATTTCCAGAACCTACAGAGAACTCAAAAAAATTAATTACAAAAACTCAAACTGCCCCCTCACAAAATGGGGCACTGATCTCAACAGAGAATTCACAGAAGAGGAAACACATGTGGCCTTTATTCACATGAAAAAGTGCTCAGCATCCTTAAATATCAGGGAAATGCAAATAAAAACCACAATGAGTTTCCACCTTACTCCAGTCAGAATGTCAATCATAAAGAAAACCAACAACAATCATTGCTGGTGAGGATGCAGGGAAAAAGGAACCCTCATTCACTGCTGGTGGGATTGTAAGCTTGTTCATCTACTTTGGAAAGCAGTGTGGAGACTCCTCAACAGAATGGACATAGAGCTATGGATGGAAGCAGCGATCCCTCTACTAGGCATCTACCCATAAGATGTCACATCTCGAATGGAGACATTTGTGTAACTATGTTTATAGCAGTTCAATTCATAATAGCCAAGAATTGGAATCAACCAAAATACCCCTCCATGGAGGAATGGATAACAAAATTATGGTATATTTACACGATGGATTTCTATTCAGCTGGAAGGAAAAATGACATATCATAATTTAGAGAAAAATGGTCTGATGTGGAGCAGATTCTCCTAAGCGATCTCTCAAAAGAACAGAGAGCCAAACACCATATATTCTCCCTCATATGTCATCCTTAACCAGGCTAACCGTAGAAACTCTCCGCAAACCAGTAGAATGAAGTGAGAGGTTATGACTAAGGGGTTAGGAATGAGGGTGGAGGCGAATGACTTAAGCATGAAGCTAAACCCAAAATGGGTTCAAAATCATAAAATCCTCTCGAGCATACTGTAAGCTAATGAGCAAATAGTGGATGTCGTCTGGCAAGAGGGGCCGTGAATAAAGGAGAGAGAGTCTAAGCCTGTGAAAAACTGATCAGTCTGGCAACTCCTGGTCCCACTCATCAGCTCCTTCCCTCACTGAGCTGCTGACTGAAGTGACCAATCAAGTTCCAAGAACTAGACAGTATTCTGTCAAAGCTCTTGAATACCCACCCCAGGCCTGAGGCAGGATCCTGTTGCTGAAGAAACTACAGAAAAAATAAAAATTATCTGCATCGAGAGACCCTGTGAGGTCCAGAATGGTAACCAGGACCCAGATGGTAGATAGAGCAGTACTGGAAGGCACTGCAAAAGATGCAAGGAGAAGCTGGTCAATGGCAGCTGGAGTAAACAGAGATCACTGGCAAGAAACACAGTCTGCTGCCATGAGTAGGCTGACCACACTTCCTACTGGGAGAGAACAGCGAACTGAGAAAGGAGCACTTGAGCAATGGAGGAGTCAAATCCTGGGGGAGGCAATCAACAGTTTTTAAATTAGGCCAAATAATCCACTCAGTGAAGGGAAGCCCTTAACTGTTACTGAGAAATTAGGGCGATATGCACTGGGAGCCGGACTCTTGGACCCCCAAGGAGAGATGCACTATGCGAGCTATTGACGGAGAGGCTACTAAAAATAGAATCTACCTAATTCATAAATGTGTATCTCTGTTATTGACCTCATTCTCCAATGGAGATTCTGTTTGTATCTTTCAGAATACAGCGAGAGAGCTGTGGCTCATCCAACCCTACCAACGAAACACGGGCTGATAGCTGACATCCGGGCAAGAGATGAGCCACCCCAGACATACGGTGGAGGATCCATATGGAACCCCACAGAGAATGATGGGATGAATAAGTGACCCATAGCCAGAGCCAATCAGTCAACACAGGATAAGCCAGTGAGACAGACACCAATGTTTTTTTGACACAACCTAAAGCAGAAGTACAGAGACCCCTAAGTTCTCAACAATAAAGCAGCCTTAATACTCACCCACCACGACTTAGGGAACTGAGCGGAAGAGGGGGTGGAAAGATTGTGAGAGCCTTGGTAGGGAAGAATATCCAGAGACATGCCCCCCCCTCAGTTACAACATACTAGGGAGGGTGAAACCAGGCTAACTCCTAGGCTATCCATGGTCCGCAGCCCCAAGGACTGATCCAGACTGCCCCCGGAGGAAGATATCCAGCTGATTGGGGATGGGGAAGAGGGACATTCGGGAACTGGGGATAACAACTCATTGTTTGCCCATTAAATAATGTAACTCATTACTGACGATAAAAAAAAAATATATATATATAGATAGATAGATAGATGATAGATAGATAGACAGATAGATAGATAGATAGATAGATAGATAGATAGATAGATAGATAGATAGATAGATAGATAGATAGATAGGGCAGAAGAGTGCTTTAGCTAGATATCATAGGCTCTGATCTGCCAAGAACAGTCAAGCACATAGGGTACCACATGGGCACATACATACACACACCACACCACACATATAAACCACTTTATTACACACACACACACACACACACAGAGAGAGAGAGAGAGAGAGAGAGAGAGAGAGAGAGAGAGAGAGAGAGGAAATATTTAAATGCTCTAAAGTTGATGATGAAGTAACATTTCATCAGGGACCACTATGGAAAGCCACATGCCACCTCAGTATCTCTATGGATCTGCCTGTGTAAACTGGAAAGGGGTTTCTGCATTCAAATTGAAAATAAATCAATAGTGATCACACTCTGACAGAAGATCCATGTCTAACTTTTATGAAAATAGTGAAATAATTCCAGAGTACCTCAAGTTCTGCAAGTGTAACACATTCTGCTTTATGAGTCCTTATCATCCCAACAGATCAACAATGTTTTACCTATTATTCTTGCAGAGGTCCCCAAGACCCAGCTCCTTCTCTTAGGCTGGTTTCAGTCTTTTCTGTTTATTGGTGCTTATGAATTTTAAGTAGCTAATATTATCCCTGACCTCACTCTGCTATTTCTCTCCTGTCAATGTTACAGAGCACCATTTCATTCAGGTACCCTAGTGTGTCCCTATTTATCTGAAGATAAACTAGACACAGTGAATAAGAATTGTTCTATAAATCAGTAAGAACTGGATATTTAAGTGTTAAATGGTTCCATTGGAAAATCAGCTTCAGGGCTTCTCTCAAAAAGTCCCGGATAACTATCAAAGAGTAAAGTCACTTCCATGTAGAAATAGCACTGGGCATCAGATAGCATCAGCTTTCCACCGCAAATCACTTTCTCATGAGCTCAGTTTTGTGCCCTTAATAGTGATAGCAATCAAAATGGTCTTTGCTTCAAACCAAGAGCACAGTGCACAAGCCGGGCTCTTCAAAGGCTAAGCAAGAGTCCTACTTCTAGCTTTGAAATGTCCCCTGAATTGTGTAAAAACTCCAAGTATCAATATGAAACAAGATTTAGCTTAAACCTTGAAGGAGAAGGTAGTAGATTAACCCCATGTCCAGAAAGAATGAAAGAAAGAAGAAAAAGAAATTAAGGAAGGAAGCGAAGGGAAGGGAAGAAGGAAAGAAAGAAAAGAGAAGTTGAACCAAGTCATCACTGAAGATTAGGCAGAAACAGGAAATAGGAATTAGAATAAAATACTAACATAAAAGGAAAACAAGATCAGAACAAGTGAAATGATGTCTAACAGGGAGGATTCTAAACCAATACAAACAACTATAAAGTGTCTTATTGGCACACTTACAGACACAAATTTTGAAGATGACAGAAACATTTGATTGTTGAGTAATACTTCTAAAATGATGTTTTACGTCCAGGAAATCATATCAGTTAAGAATGTGCAAATGGCTGGGCAGCTGCCTCCACCCCTTCTAACCAAAGCCCAGCTGCAGGAAGAAAAGCCAGAAACACAGAAGAGACAAAGAATAATGAATGAGAGGATGAAATCGAGAAAAAAATAGAGAAATTAAAATGAGACAGTGAAAAATTAAGCTGCAACTCAGAAAGATAGGCCAGGGGAAAAAAAGCTTTAAACAAACTGTAGTAAATGTAATTTAGAATGTTTTTAAACTCAACTATTGAAAACAAGGCTTTTTGAAACTAATTTGTAAGACTGGCAGATCCTTAGAATTCTTGTCCTAGTGGTGAAATGACTGAAAGATCGTGCTATGTACTCACCATGTGGGCCCCCTGTGCTGCCAAGAGCTATTTATAAAAAGGGCAGAGCAGAAAATGGGTGAATATGCAGCTACTCTTCTGTCTGATATCTAACAGAAACAAAGTACAGAACTGTCTATGGTTCTCTGATACAACAAAAGGGAAAACACCTTGTTTGTATTTAGTAAAGCAGAGAGAGAACTTTGTACTGAGATTATGATCATGAACTAGACCCTCAATTTTTTAAAAATATGTTTTATTTATATATTTGAGAGAGAGGGTGTGGTGCCAGGGCCTCCAGCCACTGCAAATGAACTCCAGACACATGTGCCACCTTGTACATCTGGCTTTATGTGTGTACTGTGGAACTGAACTCAGGTCATTATGGTTTACAGGTAAGTGCATTAACTGCTGAGCCATCTCTCCAGCCCCCCGCTTAAATTTTTATGGTAAACAAATATAGACTCAGGCAATCCACTCAGTGGATAGCCATCAGACTCCGCTCCATTTGAAACTCATTCTAGCCTATGGCCGTACTACCTTGAAGGTACCTGATCTTGTCTGATCTCAGAAGCTAAGCAGGGTAGGGCCAGGTTAGTACTTAGATCAAACCAATTCTACTTCCTGGCTTGATGCCTAGGAAGAGTTCCTTTGAGCTTCAGGCTGCTCAAAAGTATAATGGGAATAATAAGGATGTGTGGGCCGTGTGGTTATCAGGAAGATGAAGTGCGCTTTCGGATGTAAATCTATGAGTAAAATGCATGGCATCTGTCTCTGTTCCATGTACCTGGAAAGTCCTCTCTGGTACCAGTCCAGAAAGGTCTGCCTGGGTTTGTTTAATATTCAGTACTTTGTTAATACATACATCATGTTTAATAAAGCAATGACTAGTAATAATTCAATTACATATACAATCAGTCAGCAAATAAATGGCCTCATATCACAAAGAATGTCAAATAGAACAGCTATGGACATTGCCCAAAAAGCAAAAGTAAAACTATCTGTGACCAATTCCCAAGGCCTTTTTTTTTTAATCTAAAGACAGTAGCCTGTGATCTCAGCACTTGGCAGATGGATTATGAGTTTGAGGCAAACCTAGAGCACACATAGCAAGTTCAAGGCCAGGAAAAAAATATATAATAAGGGTTGGAGATTTAGCTCGGTGGCAAAGTGTTTGCTTGGAACACACACAACCAAAAAAACAGAATAGAGAGCTGGAAGGAGAACAGAAGAAGGTATGTAACTACTAGAAATATGTGTGGATAATTATGATCAAAGTCCTTTTGGGGCATATACAGAATGGCATCATTTTGTACAATAACTATACACCAATAAAATTTTAAATGGTATTTTGTACAATAACTATACACTAATAAAATTTTAATGGATATTATACAAATCAAAGTTCAACCAATGTTACAAGGCAAATAAATCTGAGGACTGGGATATTCAGAAAAGGTTTTAGGGGAGAGTTGGGAAGTGTGTGATGGAGACAGACGTAGAGAAATAAGATTAACTTCCTACTAAATTAAAGCAAATGATTTTAGTAACATTGTTCATAATGTGGAATATACTTGAAAATTTCCTAAAACACATGAATGGAGTTTCTCTGAGAAAAATAATTACCATGGTGTTGTTCTGTAGATTTGCATTGTCCTATCAAGGGCTTTGAGAAAACAAGAATCTTTTTAGCACAAATACTATGAAATAAAGATTGTGCATTATGAAGTGAAGTGACGAGCAGCTATTTCATGAGGAAGAATGGTCTTATTGTGGCATGTGGACAGTTCAACACCAAGGAAGGGCTATGTGGTAGGCTTGGAGCTTGCTGCAGTTTTCTGAGTGTAGTGTGATGCTGTACTAAGAGGAAAAGAGGAGGCACTGGAGGCTTTGAATAGAATGATAGGAACTTGCAAGGTAATAGGTGGCTCTAACTGCTCAACAGGATAAACAAGGTGCTTGGGAAGACCTGATGAAACATGAAACATTACTTAAACACAGCAAGAAGTCGTGAGTATTCGATCCTAAGAGTAGGAATGGGTGAGATGGAAAGATGGTTCAATTAGATTTTTTTAATATTTTAGATTTATTTTCAAGGAGAGAGAGAGAGAGACAGATGAGCATGCAAGGGCCTCTAACCACTGGAAATGAACTCCAGCTGCATGCACCACTTTATGTCTCTGGCTTTATATGGGTCCTGAGGAATCAAAGCCAAGTTGTCAGGCTTTGCAGACAAGTGGTATTATAACCGCTGAGGCATCACACCAGCCCCATAGCGTGAATTTTCTTTTTTTACTAATATGTTTTAAAGACAGTTGGTACTCAATAGGAGTCATATTTCAATTTTTGGATTTTCATTTATTCTTGAGCTACTAATAAACTGTTGGACAAGCTTTCACAATGCTGAGGAGAAAAGGATCAATGAGCCACAGCTCCCAGTGAGTCCCATGATACCATTCTGCTCTGCACTGTGGCTAAGCTATGGTATCCAGTAGGTTAGGTAATTCAGTACGTTACCTTATTATAAATACATCAGCTAATGATGAGGAAGTCAAGTTTAAAGGTGTAATCACTATGTTGAGAACAGTCCCTTCAAAAAGGCATCCTGCTTTCCTGCTCTGCTTTCATACTCTTAAGTCATTTGGCCAGGCTGGGGACATAGGCCCTAGGGTTGAAGCCACTCCTATGGTTATGCTAAATGATTGTCATGGCTAACTTCCTTTTAAATATTTATATTTATTCCCATAGATTATTATTGTTTGAAGACTTGATCACAGACATTGCTTATTACAGTTGGCAGTGTTTAATGCAGGGATACATATTTGGCAAAAATGAGTGACTGCGATGAGCTTAGTTTCAAACAGCACATCTAAACCGTCTCTCCAAGGCTCAAGGAATCTCATGGAAGATGGAGCAGAAAGAATGTAAGAGCGGAAGTACAGAGAGGAAGGCTGTGAAATGCTGTCATCTAGATACAACATGGCCATCAAACTCAGGAACTCACATCAGCTTTAATTTTCAGCACAAGATTGAGCCTGCCAATACTTGACCATCATGGGGAAAGATGACATAAAACACCTAACCTCCCAGACTACCTAATGTCACCTGTTGGTTGCTGGGAGAAGGGGAGTCACAGTCATCCATGGTGTTGTCACTGGTAAGTTGCACACTCCATAATAAATAAGCCTCCACCTATGATCAATCATGTAAGCAACCCTACGTTAACTCAATGGTTTAAGAACAAGTATGAAACTAAGTTGGGGATTAATATGAAGAAAGAAGTTAAGAAGAGGGGAAGGAAGGGAAGAGAGGGCATAAGAACAAAATATTTCATATACATGTATGAAAATATTAAAATGGAAATAAATAATTGAAGTCTTAACAATCTGTCAATAAACAGTCCGAAAATTTTACTTGGCAGACCCACAAATTATGTAAGCAGCCCTGATTGTGAATGTAGAGATAACAGGAGTTGGATTGGGGATATGAGAGTAAAGAGAGGGTAGTTAGCCTAAGCACATGGAAGAATGGATTTAGTGATATGAAAAAGAGAAGAAGGTATAGAATTATGGAGGCAAGGACCTGCAGTCAGATTTGAACATATTTGGACTTGAATGACTTTTAGGCATACAAGTGGAGGTGTCTGGGGTTTAAAAGAGCATTTCAAGCTGGAAATATAAATTTGGAGTCTTCAACATTTGGGTGGTATCTAAAGTCATCAAACTGAAAATGAGCTTCCGAAATATAAATATGGAAGAGAAGTCTAAGCATGGAGCGCCGAGACAAGACAGCAAGTAGACAGCAGTTAACAAAAACCAGCAAGGATGCCAAAGCAGGATTGGCCAGAAATATACCAGGGCATTCCAGAGGTTGCAGTACTAGAAACCAAAAGAAGAACATTTGTCAAGAGACTGATGATAGTTCATGGAAAATGAGAGTTAGGATTTGAGCCCAGAATTCAGCAACATGGAGGCTGTCCATTCTAACATTCTAACATTCTAACATAGATTCTAACAAAGAAGCCCGATTTAGTCTGGCTTTAAGAAAGAAATAAGAAATCCTGAATTGTTGGAAACAACAATCATGAACTTTGAAAAAAAAATTGCATCACAGGATGGAAAGGAAGCAAAGAAAAGTGAAGGTTAATACTACAGAGAAGGCAAAAAGCCTGGATGGTGTGGGGTCCAGTAATGAAGTGTGATTTTAAACTGCAAGTTTGATTTCGCGTACATGGAGTGGAGATTGCCATGAGTCATTTAAATGGAAATGTACAGTAGGCGTCTAGAAAGATGGGAAATGCTGTCTGAGAAGACGGAGTTTGAAATTATCCATAGCTTAGACTTTATTCACACAGAGGTGCAATTTGGGGCTGTAAAAATAAATTAGCCTGGAAGAAAAGTGTAAGAGAACAATAGAAGATTGAACAAGCCAATGTTCTGAGTAAGGTAATAAAACAAAATCAAAAGCACTGGGCTATATTCCCAACCTGAACTCCATTTAAGTAGCTGTATTTCCATTGGTAAATTAAGGTAATTATCTGAATAATTAAATAACTGCAAAAAAGCTTTAGTCCAAATTAGGTAGATATTTTACACAAAAGAGGTCCTATTATTATCTATGGAAGTCTATTGCTATGCTCACTTTGTCTTGGCTTCTCGGTCTACACAGATTGGTTACAGGTGATTCACCATCTTTAAAGGATGCCACTGAGGCTACTTTTTTTAATTTAATTTTTTATTATCCGTAATTAGATACACTTAATAAGGGAATAATGTGCTGATGTCTCCAATTTCCCTATTTCCCTCTTCCCTGTCCCAGGTCAGTTGGATTTCCTCCTCTGTGTGCAGTCTGGATCAGTCCATGGGGTAGGGAGCTGTGAATAGCCTAGGAGTCAACCCGGTTCCACCCCCCTTTGCAAGTTGTTACTGAGGTGGGCAATGTCTCTGGGTATTCTCCCCCACCATGTCTCTTACAATCTTTCCGCCCCCTCTTCCGCTCAGTTCCCGGAGTCATGGTGGGTGATTATTAAGGCTGCTTTGTTGTTGAGGCCTTAGGGGCCTCTGTATTTCTGCTTGAGGTTGTGTTTAAAATCATTGGTGTCTGTTTTGCTGGCTCATCCTGGGTTGACCGATTGGCTGTGGTTATAGTTCTCTTGCTTATCCCGTCAATGCCTGCAGGGTTCCATGTGGATCCTCCACGGTAGGTCTGGGTTGGCACATCTCTTGCCAGGAAGACAGCTATCGGCCTGTGGCTTATTGATAGGGCTGGAAGAGCAACTACTCTCTCAGAGCCTCCTGAAAAATACAAACAGAATCTCCATCGGAGAGTGAGATCAGTATAGGCTAATTGAGATACACTTTCTTGAGTTGGCTAGATTCTATTGTTGGTAGCTTTTAGTAAATAACTTGTAAAGTGAATTTCTCTTTGGGGTCCCAGGATTTTGGTTCCCTATGTAATTTACCCTAAAATCCCAGTTTCAGTCAAGGACTCCCCTTCATTGAGTGGATTTCTTGGATGAATTAACAGCTAATGATTGCCTCCCCCAGGCTTTGACACCTCCATTGTACAAGTGCTCCTTTCATGGTTGGCTGTTCTATCCCAGTAGGCAGTGTGTTCAGCCTACTCATGGTGGCAGACTGCATTTCATGTCAGTGGTTTCAGTTTACTCCAGCTGTCATTGACCAGTTTCCCCTGGCAGCTTATACAGTTCCTTCCAGCTCTGCACTAACTACCATCTAGGACTGGTTACCATTCTGGACCTCGTAGGGTCTCTCGGTGCTGATAGATGGCTTTCTGTGGTCTTTCAGCAACAAGATCTCACCTCAGGCCTGGGGTTGGTAATAAAGAGCTTTGACAGAATCCTGTCTTATATTGGGGACCTCATGGGTCAGTTTGGTCAACAGCTCAGTGAAGGAAGGGTTCTGTGGCTGGGACCAGGAGCTACCACACTGATAGGTTTTTCACAGACTTAGACACTCTCCCCTTCCATTCTCAGCCCCGCTTGCCAGATGGTGCCCACTCCATGTTCATGAGGGTACATTGTGCATGTGAGGATTTTATAATTTTGAAACAATTTTGGTTCAACTTCATGTTTAAGACATCCCCTCCCCCCACTTCTTACTCCTCTTTCCCAAACTCTCACTTATGACTGGTTTGCATAGAGTTTACTGTTATCCTGGTTAGAAACCACTTATGAGGGATAATATGCAGCATTTGAGTCTCTGTTCTTTTGAGATTTCACTTAGTAAGATCTGCTCCAAGTCAGACCATTTTTTTCTAAAATTCGATATGGCATTTTTCCTTTCAGCTGAGTAAAATTCCATCATGTAAATATACCAGTTTTGCTTTCCATTCCTCCATGGATGGGCATTTGGGTTGATTCCAATTCTTGGCTATTATGAATCGAGTTGCTATAAATATAGTTGTACAAATGTTTCTGCATTGCTATGTGACATCTTGTGGATGGGTGCCTAGTAGAGGGATATCTGGGGCCATTGGTAGCTCTATGTCCATTCTGTTCAGGAGTCTCCACAGTGCTTTCCATAGCGGTTAAACAAGTTTGCAATCCCACCAGCAGTGACTGAGCGTTCCTTTTACCCACATCTCCAGCAAAGATTTTGTTGGTTTTCTTTATGATTGCCATTCTGATGAGAGTAAGGTGGCATCTCATTTTAGTTTTGATTTGCATTTCCCTGATGCTTAAGGTTGCTGAGCACTTTCTCAAGTGAGAAAAGGCCATTTGTGTTTCCTTCTCTGTGAATTCTCTATTGAGATCAGTGCCCCATTTTGTGAGGGGGCTATTTGAGTTTTCATTACGTATTTTTTTTTTTGAGTTCTCTGCAAGATCTGGAAATTAGGCCTCTGTCTGAGTTATAGCTGGCAAAAATCAACTCCCAGTTTGATGGGGGTCTATTGGCTCTGAGTGCGGTATGTTTGTCTGTACAGAAACTTTTGAGCCTGATCAGGTCCCATTGGTTAAGTGATTGTTGCAATTCCTGGGTTGCTGGAGATTTGCTCAGGAAATTTTTCTCTACTCCTATCTCATGTAGAGTTCCTCTTATTTTTTCTTCCAGGTGTTCAGGGTTACAGGATATATATTGAGGTCTCTGATCCATTTGGAGTTGATGTTTGTTCATGGTGAAAGGAGTGGGTCTATTTTCATTTTTTACATGTGTTTATCCAATTTGTCCAGCACCATTTGTTGAAAATGCTATATTTGGCCCATCGTACATTGTTGGCACCCTTGTCAAAGACCAAATAACTGAAGTTACTTGCATTTTAAGCTGGGTCTTCAATTCTGTTCCACTGATCTGTCCTAGCAAACCGGATACAATGCTACATCAAAAATATTATCCACCCTGACCAAGTTAGCTTCATCTCAGGGATGCAGGGATGGTTCAACATACACAAGTCAATAAATGTAACCCACTGCATTAATCGGCTCAACCACAAAAACTACATGGTCCTCTCAATAGATGTGGAGAAGGCCTTTGACAAAATTCAACACCACTTCATGTTCAAAGCTCTGGAAAGAATAGGCATAGATGGCTTATACCTCAACAAAATAAAGACAATTTACAAAACTCCTAAAGCACAAATCATTCTCAATGGGGAATGACTCAAGGAGTTCCCACTCAATTCAGGAACAAGACAGGGGTATCCACTCTCACTACCGCTCTTTAACATAGTGCGTGAAGTTCAAGCCCAAGCGATAAGACAGGAGAAGGGCATAAATGGGATACAAATTGGAAAGGAAAATTAAACTATCCCTCTTTGCAGGTGACATGATCCTTTATATATCAGACCCAAAGACCAGTATCAGTAAACTCCTGAAGGTGATCAATGCCTTCAGTAGAGTGGAAGGATACAAAATTAATACACAAATACAAGTAGCCTTTCTGTATGCAGATGAAAATTATACAGAAAAAGACATCAGAGAGACTGTTGTTTTCTATAGCCTCAAAGAAAATCAAATACCTTGGAATATCACTAACCAAGGATGTGAAGGACTTATATAAGGAAAATATTGAAACACTCAAGAAGGAAATAGAGAAGGATGTGATAAGATGGAAAGATATTACAAGCTCATGGATAGGGAGAATCAATATAGTAAAAATAGCAAACATGCCAAAAGCCATCTACAGATTCAATGCCATGCTGATAAAAATCCCAACCTCTTTCTTCATAGAAAAAAATAATCTCAAAATTTATTTGGAAGGGCAAAGACCTCAGATAGCTAAAACTATTCTAAGTTAAAAAAAAAACC
>PVHP010036209.1:0-18044 GCA_004024765.1 Zapus hudsonius | reverse complement strand
GCTGCCCTCCCCTCCCCCCTCCACTGGATAACCTCCTCCATGGGTCGTCTGGATCAGTCCTTGTGACAGGGGACCATGGGTAGCCTAGTATTCAGCCAGGTTCTCCTGGCCATGCCTCTGGATAATCTCCCCCACCACGGCTCTCACAATCTTTCCGCCCCCTCTTCCGCTCAGTTCCCTGAGTCGTGGTGGATGAGTATTAAGGCTGCTTTAAGGTTGTGAGCTTAGGGGTCTTTGTGTCAAAATCATTGGTTTCTGTCTCACTGGCTTAACCTGTGTTGATTTAATGGCTGTGGCTGTGGGCCCCTTGTTCATCCCGTCATTCTCTGTGGGGTTCCATTTGGATCCTCCACGATATGACTGTGGTGGCTCCTCTCTTGCCAAAATCTCAGCTATCAGCCTACGGTCGGTTGGTAGGGTTAGATGGGCCCCAGCTCTCTTGCTGCATCCTGAAAAATACAAACACAATCTCCATCGGAGAGTGAGATCAGTGTAGGTTAACAAATATACACAATTCTGGATTACCTAGATTCTATTTTTGGTAGTCACTCGCTCCCATAGTGCATCTTGTTTTGGGAGCCCAAAAGTACGGGATCCGGTGCCTATCACCCTGAATCCCTAGTTCCAGACAAGGGGTCCCCCTCACTAAGTGGAAAATTGGTCAAATTTGAAAGCTGTTGATTGTCTCCCCCAGGCCCAGGCTCCTCCATTACACAAGTGCTCCTTTGTTGGTTTGCTGTTCCCTCCCAATAGGAGGTGTGGTCAGCCTACTCATGGCCACAGATTGTGTTTTGTGTCAATCGTCTCTGTTTACTCCAGCTGTCGTTGATCAGTTTCCCCTGGCAGCCTGTGCAGTGCCTTCCAGCACTACACTAACTGCCTTCTGGGGGCTGGATTCCATTCCGGACGTTGAAGGGTTTCTCGATGCTGATCGATGCAGTCTGTGGTTTCTTCAGTAACAGGGTTTTGCCTATTGGTGCTTTTTGATGAGCACTCTGTCATGGGGAATATTCGCTGTGCATCTGCTAGGTGAACCTCACAGGGATCCTGTGGCATGCTAGTGGAGGGGCCAGAGAAGTACAAATACAGTCGAGGAAAATCCCAGACAGGTCACTGGAGTCCCTCCTAGAGCAAAGGAGAGCAGAGCCTGGCTGGGGTGGATGACCTGACTCTGGCAGGTTTCATGCCTGGAAAGATCTCAGTGATGCTGAGCCGGCTCAGTCAGGAGCGTGGGCTCTTGTCCAGGCTTCTTTGCTTTTTCCCATGTGGCTCTGGGTGGACTGTCCAACTCCCCAAAGCCTCAGTTTCCTCATCCACATAACTGCACAAGCACAAACTTACAAGGGCTCACTGTAGGAGAAATAAATTGTCAGGTACTGAGAGCCATCTGCCCATAGTCTAAAATCCAGCGGAACTCATTCGCTGACAAGTCCATGAGCTCCACAGCCACTTTCTTAACCAACACCTTAGTCAGGAAAAGCAGCTCGGCGTCCATGATGTCTGCTCTACAGAGGTTCTATGTCCTCATAAACCTAGAGATTAGCAAAGACAACAAGGACCCAAGCGCTGTGAGCTCACTTCCCAGGGATGTGCTGTAGATATGGAACCAAGACCAACCCTCGCCCCGTCCTCCACACTCTTTGTCCATTCCGTGTGGGCCTTTGTTGGCTAATCAGGATCTCTAGGTACCTAGGCATGGATTCTGAATACAGATTCGAACTTCATGGCTTTGACACTTCAACACCATGCCTTTGATCCTAGCTTTTGAGATTGCTTCCACAGATAAGCAGTCTCGGGTGTTGGTTTCGAGTTAGTCCAGGACCACTCGCAAGCCTCGTGGCTTTCAGGGGACTTCCCTCTGCATATGAGGTTCAGCATCCTGATGTGTTTTTATTCTCTCTGGAATGTGAAGAGGTACCTGAGCAAGGCGGTTGGTGCCTGGAACATTGGACCACCCATCCGGTTTCCTCTCATTTCTCCACAGTTCCTGCTCCCTAACTTCCAGAATCTCATCATTTTAAGGAGTGAACTCATGTTAGAATATCCAGAGACGTGGGCGTCTGCAGTGTGCAGCTGTAATGGATTTCTGACTGCTGGCAGAAGAGGTGCCCACAGAAAGATAACCTACTCACCCCGTTTTTCCCGGGTGAAGTCAGGGACTTGCAGGTGCTCCACTGAGAACCAGGGAGAAAGTAGCCAATACATCTGCACCTTCTGGTGCTTCCTGCCCAAGCCAGTGGTGTTACTAGTTAGTCCTGGTCATGAAGACAAAGTCCTCTTCATGTCCTCTCACATAGTTTTAATGAGAGTGCCATTTGAAGAAAGTGGACAGAGGTGCCAGTCTAGGCAATAAAGCCCCAAACATTATCCCACATACGCATTATTCCAATAATTCTCTATACTTGCAAGAAGGATGGTATTTTTTTAATATATATTTATTGTCCATAATGAGTTACATTATTTAGTGGGCAAATAATGAGTTGTTATCCCGAATTCCCCAATTCCCCCCCTCCCCATCCCTGATCAGTTGGATATCCTCCTCCGTGGGCTGTCTGTATTAGTCCTTGTGGCAGGGGATCCTGGATAGCCTAGTACTCAGCCCGGTCTTCCTGGCCCAAGTGTGTTGTTATTGAAGGGTGCCGTGGCTCTGGATAGTCTCCCCCACCACGGCTCTCACAATCTTTCCACCCCCTCTTCTGCTCAGTTCTGAAGGCCCAGTGTCTGAGAGCAGCTGAGCAAATGGCTTTGCATCACACCACAGCCTGGAGCGTGTGGCTGGAGACTGCAGCAGAGGGCAGGTGTGTTCTGTCACAAGCAGCACTGAGGAGAGCAGAACTGCAGTGCTTGTCTCTCCCAACACCTGTGCTTAGGAATTATTTCCCTATTAGTGTGGCCTGGCTTTAGGAAGTGCTCTGAGTGCACTAAGGCATGTGGTCAGAATGGGCCCATTAGGCCAGAACTCCTGGGCGGGCTGAAGCATGTCCATTCCAGGTGGGAAATGGTGAGGATGACACAGGAGGAGGCACAGTACAGAGTGACCCAAGATGTCACATGTTGGCTGTCCACACATCTCCTGATGCTATGTCTCCTCTCCATGTGTATTGAGTGGCTGCCACCCTTGTCCCTATCACCTCTTCAGCCTTGAAGCGAGAGGTTGGCAAGGGCAGTGGAGAGGCTGTGTGCTGTCCGCCCCAGTCATGCAGCATCTTCCCCTCACCTTGTGCCCAACCAAGCCCCGCCCTTCACCTCCTGCTGTTCCCGCCACAGGTCTCCCTGTTCACCACCTCTGCCGCCTTCTCCTCTTCTCCACAGGTGATCCAGCAGCTGAGGCTCTCGGAGAATGAAAGTGTGGCCCTGCAGGAGCTGCTGGACTGGAGGCGGAAGCTCTGCGAGGAAAGAGATGGGTGGCAGCACCCGGAGCCCCGCGCCCCGCCACCACCACCCTGCAAGAAGCCCACTCTCCTGAAGAAGCCAGAGGGGGGCTCCTGTACTCGGCTGCCTTCTGAGCTCTGGGACAGCACCATCTGATGCGGCCTGGACTGCAGGCAGGATGAGCTGCCTAGTGACTCCTAGAAGCATTTCCGGAGACTGCCTTCCCACCCTGGGGTCATCTCTCCAGCCCTTCCACGAAAGCACAGCACACTGACTACCGAGATTTCTTCTGTGAGTGTGTGCCTGAGCGTGTGCGCACATGCATGTGTGTGTGAGTGCACGCACACGCGCACATGCCTGCGTATTAGTCCCTTATCCATTCTGTGTGACACACTGATTTTTAGGGCCACACTGTCCCCCAGACAGCAAGAGAGGAAAGGAAAAGTGTGGATGAGGCCAAAGGCAGAGGACAGCCACAGAGCAGCCAGTGGCCTGCTCCCCTGCAGGGCACAGGGCAGAGAGTTCATTTCCTTGTAAGTGTTTGTCTGTCATTTGAAATGCAACCTGGTGATTTACATGTTTATTACCATATTACCATATTTTATAATTTTATGCAATTGGTGGTGCTCTCTTCGAAATACAGATTTTAAAAGGTCATTTCTGGGATTTTTTTATTCTACACACTTTTTTTTTTCTTTTAACTGAAAGCACCTAAACCTGAAGACTGTGTTGTGTGTTATTCTGACTTTGCCCAACCCCTACAGGATCTAGATTGCCTTCTGCCAGGAGATGGCTCTTTCCTGCTTCCCATTTCTTCTGGGCATGTGTCTTGGCACTCCTTTGCCCCTCATCCCCGGCTTGGCATAGATTCCAGGACATCCATGATGCTCAGTTCAAGCCACACGGCTTGAGGCTCCCAGCTGGTCATGCAGAGGGCCACCTTCACACCCAGCTCTCAGCAGCCTCCCCTTGCTGTGTGCCCAACCCCAGCCACCGCCCTGCAAGGTCTTGTTCTTCCATGCGCTTCTGCCTGCTGTCAGTGAAGCCTGAGCAGTGGCTCCAGCCACCTGCCCTGCTGCTTGGACTTTTCATATTAGCCTTTGAAACGCTACTGTACCAATAAAAGGGTGCAACTATGTTCGTCCTGTCATTTCTTTGATTTGATGGTAGCCTTGATGCCATCTGGGAATGCTGTGTTTGCTGATGGGCTTCATAAAGGCAATAGATTGCTCTCACCCAATCTCGCTTCAACAGGTGCTGTTGGCTGTGTTCAGAAATGTGCAGGCAGTGAGCTTGCCTCACCTGCAAGGGAGGCAGAGGAGACAACCTGCCAAGCTGAAGCCTTCCCTGCAGGCACAGCAGGAGTGGTGAAGCAGGCAGTACCAACACCCATGGTGCAGGTGGCACTGGGAAGATTGGGGTGGATGGAAAGCCCACTGCCAGCATGGGTGCCTTTGCATGAGAAAAGCTCTCTCCAGGATGGGTCACTCATCATGTCTAGGAATTGGCTGAGCTAGAGACAAGAGTGCCATCCCTCCAAGGGTCTGGAGGATGTCAGATGTCAGAGAAGTGCACACAGCATAGCATGAAAGGACGTGGTCCTTACATGGTGTCTGCCAGCAAATTTGCTGCTGCTCTCCAGCAGTCACAAACACGCAGCCTGCCCCAAGCTGCTCCTGCCAGCCCAGCTCCTGTCTTTTCTCTACCATACCCCCATCTGAGTACCTGAACCCCACCCAAGGACCACAGCCATCCAGTGACATACAGCTTCCTTGACCTCAGAAGGGCCTGTACAATGTCACACACAAGGACCTGTGTTGAAGGGAAAATGTGAGTGATCAAATTATTCAGAACAGAGTGGATCATGAGAGTCATACATCACCCACAGTACTGCTCTTACTGTGCTGGGTGTGTGGTATCTATCACTCCTAATATGGATTACCCAGTTTGGGCTATGCCAAAAATTACCCTACATGAGTTCTTAAACAAGTCTCAGAAATCTGGAGCCTGGCCAGGATGGCCAGCCTCAAAATTCCTTCAAATTTGGTGTTTGGCAAGGGGCTTCTCCCCGGACTAAAGGCAGCTCTCTCTGAATTTAATATGACTCGGCCTTGAGAATGAATGAAGGGAGCAGCATGTCTAGGGACTCCTCACACCATCACTCCAGGGAACAGCGTATGGATTATAAACTCCATTACACACATTCAGGTTATAGCACTAACAGACAATTACACACAGGTATTATCCTTATAATGTTAATACTGACACTAAAGCCCAGTGTGTTTAAAAAGTTTAAAAAGAACACAGCCCCTTGTCTCCATAATTTCAACAGGAAACGTTAATTTGATATACTGACACCTCACCTTCTTCCAATTAAATATATCTTTGGAAATTTCAATTATTTGACTTTTTTTCACATACACAGTCATGTGAATCTGTGTTGCAAGGCCACTATAGAGACCTTACAGGAAGAAGGTTCCCCAAGCCACCCGTGGCCAAGGCACTGTAGTCAACTATAAGGCCTGGAGGGCCTCTGAGGGTCAGACTCATACCGCAGGCGCCACAAAACATGAATGGCCTCTCCAGAGCCTAGAGGTCAAGACCCTGGTGGACTCTAACGTCCACCTCTTCCTCAGTGGCAAGGCCTCCTGTGTTTGCCGTCTGCTTCTCTACTGTGTAGAGTGTTGGCAGGTGTGTGCACTGCTGTGACCTCAGGTACCTGGAGCCCCTGGCTTAGTGACGGGTAAGTCAGCAGGATGAAGGAAGGAGCACCGGGGGAATAGCAGTGGTGTTACTACTTAGTCCTGGTCATGAAGACAAAGTCCTCTTCATGTCCTCTCACATAGTTTTAATGAGAGTGCCATTTGAAGAAAGTGGACAGAGGTGCCATTCTAGGCAATAAAGCCCCAGACATTATCCCACATAAGCATTATTCCAATAGTTCTCTATACTTGCAAGAAGGATGGTATTTTAATTGCCATCAGACCATAAGGTACGGATTATGACATATTATTAGGCCTGAAACCTTATGTTTAGCAATATAATTGGTATGAATTATGATGTTGTGTTCAAACACTGCCCACTCTATTGCTTTTAAAAAAAATTATTTATGAGAGGGCTTTAAAAACTACTATCAAAATGTTTATATTGGGTTAAAATGACCTAAAATGTATTTTCCAGAGTGGAAAAACATACCTCATTATTATTCTTAAACACTGGTATCTAATTTAGTAGAATTATGATTATATAAATCTACTCAATAAAAGTAACCACCAATTAAAATATGAGATCTGTAAAAGGACTTTGCATATAAACATTACTCAAGTTAGACAACAAAGATATCATGAATTCCCGAGCCTAGAACGCCTCTGAATTCTCCTTGTTGTCAGTCTGCAGCCCGGAAGAAACCCGAGGTGGTTTTGCAGCAGCTTTCTGCAGTGAGGTCCAGCTCCTCCCTCACCAGCTTTCTGAGCAGCTGCACCCCTCCCCCACAACTTGTGGATGTAATTGTTGATGAGAAGGTATGAGCTTGATTTGGATTTTAATGCTTTTTAAACCATCATTAAAGTGTGCCGGGGAGGTAATTCAGTCAGTAAAGCCTTACAAGAATGGAGGCCTGAGTTAAATCCCCAGAACCCATGTAAAAATGTCAGGGTCACCCCTGGTGTGAACTTGAAATCCCGGTGCTGGGGACATGGAGACATCTCTGGGGATCCCTGGGAGGCTGACCTAACCCTGTCCGGTGAGCTCTAGGCCAATAAAAGACCCTGTCTCAAAAAAAAAAAAAAATGGTGGACAATGTCTGAAGAAAAATACAGAGGTTGAACTGCACACATACACACACCTGCACACACATGTGCACTGTGCACACAGAACACACACACACACAACACGCTTACATCGGCTAGAGTGGGTTCTGCTGTGTTGCAAGTACATTTCAGCATAAATCCATCCTGGTTCCCAGCAGTTTCTGTGCACATGAGGAGTTAGACAGTGACAACGGAAGCGGTTTGGCTTCCATCCATTGTGGATCTGTAACTTCATCGCTTTCAATAACTAAACACATAATTTTCACCCTCCTTCTTCCTAAGAAATGACTCTGTAACACAAATTCTATGATGAACAATGTCCTGCTCTGCAAGGTGTCCGTGTGAGTGACAAAGATCCCATTAGATGGCCGAGCTCGGTGGGAGCCCAGGTTCTGCCAGGCGAGAATCACCTTTGTAGCTCTGTCACTTTGCCTAAGTTCTTCAGACCCCTGGGGCATTCTATTATGATGGTTTCCACAAATTTCTCTAAAATCCAGCACACATTGTCAACTTTAAAGATGATATTTTTCAAAGGGTAAGTTTCATTAGAAGCCTACAATACATCTGTCATCTATTCTAATTTCTCAGATCACCTTCTGAGGTTTTTGAAGTGTATTTATACTTTAAATACCACGTTGGTGTGCTCAGCACATTGTCATTGGGGTTTTATGCTGTGGATCAGGGCATCACAATGGCAGAAGGAGACGTTGATGCTTCTTATGGGAAATTAATTAAAGCTGAATGCATGATGCCCACGCTGCATTGTGCTGGTATAATAGAGGCTCGCCTGAGTTAGCCTTCGCAAACACTGGGCATCGTGCTGGCTCCCCTCCCTCGCCCCATGGCTGAAAGCACAAGCTGCTTGAAAGGAAGGCAGCAGTGTGCTCAGATGACATTCCCCTGGTGTCACCATTTGGGTCCTAATGTCTAAAGAAAATGGACTATTGAGACACCCTAAAGAGGGGTCAAAGCTCTACAGGAAAATGGACTAATACCAAATTCAATTGGAGGTTCTTATCTTGAAGATTTTCAGAAAGAGGCCGGAGGTCCATAATGTAAGACAATTGCTTGGAAAGACTATTTGAAAGTGAGGCTTTGTCTCTGGGCCTATTTTGAGGGGCACATTGAACTGAATTTGGTCAAACCTGCTCATGTGGGATCCAGAGCAGCAGAGCGGACTCTCCCCACCTCAGCCCTAGTAGGGTCCCTGTCAGTGGTCAAAAGTATGAGTGGACAGTAAAATGATTTCATGGTGACCGGAGTAACTTCTGGAGCATTCTTGGTAGTGTATATGTGATGTGTGTAGTATATCTCTGTGTATATACATGTCCATATATGTGTGGTATATCCATGTGTATATACATGTCTGTGTGTGTGGTATATCCATGTGTACATACATGTCTGTGTGTGTGGTATATACATGTGTATAGACATGTCCATATGTGTGTGATATATCCATGTGTACATACATGTCCGTGTGTGTTTAATACATCTGTTTATATACATGTCTGTATGTGTGTGGTATATACATGTGTATATACATGTCAGTGTGTGTGTTTGTAATATATCTGTGTGTATATACATGTCTATGTGTTTGGCATATCCATGTGAATATACATGTCTGTATGTGTGTGGTATATCCATGTGTATATACATGTCTATGTGTTTGACATATCCATGTGTATATACATGTCTGTATATGTGTGGCATATCCATGTGTATAGCCATGTCCATATGTATGTGGTATATCCATGTGTATATACATGTCCGTATGTGTGTGGTATATCCATGTGTATATACATGTCTGTATGTGTGTGGCATATCCATGTGTATAGCCATGTCCATATGTGTGTGGTATATCCATGTGTACGTATGTGTGTGGGTGGGGACAAGGGCATCAGGAATGATCCCTTCAAGGGTCTGTGGCTCATTTCACATCTGGTCCTATTCATTTGGAGGCAGCTGGGAGATATGAACATTCTCTGTGTCCAGGAGGAAGCATCAATCATACCACGTGAGTCAGAAACTTCCAGAAATAAAAATCTTATATCCATTTCATATGTTCTGTTAAGTTTAGGGGTGTCCAGGCCACTAGACTTCCCCAAATCATAAAACCTGGGAAATTGCAGCTGCACTTGTCTTACATAAGTTCCCTTTTACATCCTTTCTTGCCTGGGACTGGAAGCTGTTAGGGGGAAGAAATGAAAAGGGCTTGGCTCATCTGGTTGGATGGGTTTCCTGCCTTGGGGCCCATTTTTCTCTTTTTCCTGAGTGGGACCTAGAGGTACTCTGCCCAGTCCTGGCAAGCAAGACATCTCTATGCCCACTGTTGCCTAGTTCCTCCCAAGTCTCTGAGCATCAAGACTCCTTCCTTTTCTATACCCAGAAGGCTCCCCAGCCTCTCCTAGAAACCCCATGGAGGGCACTCTCTGCTCTGTGTCTCTCCCGTGGATAGCATGGATGACTGACTCCTCAGGGCCATCATTACCCCATCCCAGATCTACCCAGCTTCTCCTGGAGACCCCTTGGAGGGCACTTTCCGCCTTCAGTATCTTTCCCATTGATAACAAGGATGACTGCCCAGTGCCATCACTACCCCAGCCCAGATCTCTGCCCATCCAGCATCTGCCCTTCAGCCTGACCTAGACATCCAGTGCCCACCAGCCCCGGAAAAGCCCTGCTGTGAGCCCACACAGACACCTGCCAGCGCTGCCTTCTGGTACTTGAGGTCTGTCCCACAGCACCTTGTCCTGCAGGGCAGGCTGAGCCCTACAGGAACACCCTTCCTTTCCTTCAAGGCCAGGGAGTAGGAATCTCACCCTCCTGGCTTTTACAGGCCTCTGCGCTTTCCCCATGCCTCATCCCCACTGGTAATGTACTAGGTGCTGGTGTTCTGTCTCCCAAGTGCAGGCTGCTCAGGGGTCCAGTTGTGACCTCTCTCTGCAGGTTCATCACTGAGAGCTGACACACGCCTAGCTCTTCTTTAAATAAGACTGGGGCTTATCGAGTGGACCACATAACCGCTTCGTGACATTCCCAGTAGTCTCTCTGCCACTTTCCATATCTTTAAGCTCCCTAAGGATCTCTGGAGGCAGGAGGCTACTCTCTCCTCTTCCTTCTTTCCATTGCTCCCTCCTTTCCTTCTCTCCTTCTCCCTATTGCTTTAGGGGTTCAGTGGAAACTGAAGAACAGAGAGTGCCAATCAAATATTCTTTGTCACTGTAACCTTCAAAAACTATGAACTATCCTCCTGGGTGGAGAAATGGGAGCGTGTGGAGGAACAGAGGTGGGAGGAAGCTTGGCCAGACCTGCACACAATAGGCAGTAACTCCCTCATCTCACCTGCTGAAACCATGTCATGACTGACTGCAAGACAGGAGACCAGAAATGTTGACAGTCAAGAGATGAGGAGAACACAGATCCGTTAGAGAGGGCCACCCTCTGCATGCATTTAAGGACACCTGGAAGGGTGCATCATAGAGGAGCTGGCAGCTCTGCTTTGGAGCTAGATGGCACAGAGGTGGAGACAGGAGGAGACTGTGCAGGAGAGGTTTTCTTCGAGAAACACCAGTGGCACCACTGGAAGACAATCCACTCATGTGAGGCTCGGATAAACGTGTGAACCTAGATTCTGGAAAGAGGTCCGAGCTATAGCCAAGGTGTCATGGTTTGATCCAGGTGTCCCCCACAAACAAATGAATGTGTTCTGGGTAATCCATTCTCAGCTGATGGCAGTTTGGGTTTTACAAACCTGGGTTTTAAAACCCAGGAGTTTTCTGCTCTAGAAGATGGAGCACAGGCTGCAGGATGAGGTTTAGAAACATCCTGCGTTGGCCTCAAGTGGCCCCTTCTTGAGAGGCAGCTCCCTGCAGATCTGAACGACCACTAAGTATGTGTGGGCAATCCCCCAGACCACTGAGCATTAGAGCAAGTTCATCCCACTTGAAGTGGACCAGAGAAAACAACAAAAAGCAAGAGAAAACAAATAACAATAAACAGAAAAACAACAAAACCAGTATCTTTCAAATTCATCACCAGCCCAGAGGGTTAGATGGGGGCTTTTTTCTCAATATTTAAAGTTATTTTATTTTTAACCAATATACCAAGATATAAAGGTTGTGCATATTATTATAGCTTGCTTCTATATATGCACACATGCGTGTTATTGCTGAATTCATTGTTGCCTGATATTCTTGGAAATCTATTTGGGGAAAAAGAGAAGAAACACACAGTAGGAAGGAAACTGTAGGTTCTAAGGGCCATTGTTCCCCTCTCTGTGTCTGCAGTGACACTCTGTGGAAGAGAGTTCTGACACATGCAGGTTATAATGTTCTTATGTGTCTGGCTGGTCATGAGTGCTTGGCTTTCAGCATAACAGCCACCATTTCCACACTTGCTTCATGGAGGTTTCGAGTCCTGCTGCTATTTTCATTTACACCCAGTCCTTGTTCAAATTTTCTGTCTCAACTCTGCTTACAGGTTTCATTTCTATTATTGGCTTGAATTTCCATCTCTTTCCTGTCAGGTCACTGATATCAGATAAAATGAAGTAATTCACATTTCCTCAGGTGCTCTATATGGTTAGTGTAATAATCTCCAAATTAGACAACATTCCAGGATGAACTCAGAAGCATACCATTAGGGAGCCATTCAGTGAAACAAATTTTAAATCTACCACGACCCTTCCAACTAGGGGGCCCTTTTCACGTCTCATCTTCTCACTGCCTGGGATGTTTTTTGTTGTTTACTTTGTATTTTTCCTCTACTTGTGGCCACTGGATGTCCTTCCCTCTTTATAGCTGTTGTATGGGCATTGTTCACACGTATGTCCTGAACTGCTTGCCCACTCCAAACGTCAGAGCACAAGTTCATTGCACAAGAAGTAAAGACTTAATACTGGCAGTGGCATGTGAGTGAGCTGTGTCCCCTCTGATGGCTGTCTACAGACCTGGGGGGGGGCTGGGGGAGGGGAGGGGGAAGGTTGGAGCTGAGACTGCTTTTCCCATCTGGCAAATGTAGGGCAGGGACAGGAAGTGTAGTATAGCCACCTTGATGAGCTGGAGTCTGAGAATGAGACCAAGCCAGTTAGGACCCTCACCCTGCTCGTTTCCACTGAGAAACAGAAATTTTACTTATTTACCAAATTCACAGAGAAGCCCAGTAGTGTTTTCTCTGTGACTGTTTTATATACTTTCAGTATGGGACACCTAAAGCAAGTTCATTTATTCTAATTTCTGCACGTCATTCTAAAGCTCCTCCACACACACATGGCTTTTATGTTAGGTCTCATTGACCCACAGATGCAACTCCTACTTCTAGGGAGTCACACAGAAATGGGAAGGAGCCACACTATAAAAATAATTCCACATACAATTATTTAAAAATCAACATTGCCAAATAACATGAAGGTGAAATGCACAGTACTATAAAAAAAATCTAAAGAAAAACCTGGCTTTCTTGGAGGAATCATGGAGTATTTTTACAATTGCATTTATAATGAGACAGAAGGCTCATAAAAATAGGCAGGTAAAAAGTAAGTAGACTATGCATCTCACCATTTAGAATGCTCCAGAAAGAGAAAGCAATTTCTTCTAAGTTCTCAAAAACCTTTTACATAAGCCTTCGCTATAGCACTTGTCCAATGGTATCATAATCTCTGTCATTCCCCACAAAACTGTAGAGACTTAAGAGCTCTCCTATTCCCCAGGTTCTAGAATGGCTCTTGGCACACAGAGAGCAACAGCTTCTTATTGATGGTTGAGTAAACTGCTGGATGCATAAATGAAAGTGTGACATCCATTAAGGAGCACCAGGCTCTATCACTGATGGCATCCATCTGCTCCACCCCAAGTCTCTAAAAGTAAATGGATGTTTATTTAATACTTAAACCATTATATAGGACTTTGGATGGACAGGGGAATGTGAAAATACTCCCTATTGTCCAGAGCCATAGTGGCAGGTGAAACGTCATGGTGCTCTGCTGTGTATGCAGTAGGGCTACAGCCAGCATAGAACAACTTCACAGCATCCATGGAGAGGAGATACAGGATTCTGGGACCACCTGGCTGTACTTGCCTGAGACACCCCAGTGGGAGAAAGGAGGCATGCAACCCCAGGAGTTTCCCATTCTCCACCGCTGGCCAAGGAGAATATATAGTTGGCACAGGTTGAGCACTAGCTTAGAAAAACTGTACCCCATTCTGTGATTTAAATGGAAGCATCCTCTCAAAATCCCATGTCAAGAGGTAAGCATTAAGAGGTAAGAGGGAGGTGATGACAGCCTCATGAATGTGATTAGCCACCTTAAAAGTAGATTCCAGGAAGACTCAATGTCCCTTCTGCCATACGAGTGTACAGAAGCATCAAAGCGCTGTGTAGGAGCCAGGGAGCTTAACCAGACATCATCGCCTCCCGCATCTTGACCTTGGACTTCTGGGCCTCAAGACTGTGAGCAATGTACTTTTCTTGTGGACAAATCACCCTGGCTATGGCATTTTGTTACAGCAGCCAGAAAAGACTGTAACACCTACATATCAGGAGCCCTCCAGTCTCTCTCTCTCAGTACCTATCCTATCTCCCAATGAATACAACGATGGACACCACAGCTGTATGTGTAACCCTTCCCTTAAGTGACAGCCCAGATTAGCAGAAAATCCAGCTGCCAAGAAGTAAACAGTAAGATCACAATCAAGAGTCACCAAGCATTGGAGAAAAGTCAAAAACCTTAATGCAGAATTATGCCCAAAGCAAGGCAATGGCCATGGCCAGCAGAACACTGTGCTGGTGTGGACACCAACTCTGGGGACAGTTTTGCAACCCAGCAGGTAAGAGCTGGCTCTGGAGCTGGCCTTCCTACTCTGCAGGTGTCCTGGTTCAGTCACATTATGTGTCCCTTGTGGCAGGATACTTGTAGCCCTGCCATCTGGAATCCTGTGAAGGCCATGGTTAAATTGGCAAGGGTTTCTTTGTGTGAGCCTACTAGAGTCCACTTCCCTGGGAGTCCACTGTCCATGACATCTGTTTCCAGCCTGGTGACTGGACAAAAGTGCATCACCTGATCTTGTTAGATACAAAGGCAACAACTTTTCAGGTGTCATAATACGTATGATTAGTCTCAATGGTTGTGGAAAACAAAGTGTCCGTTGAGAAAAGTCTCAGCTGAGCTCCTTGGTTATTGTCTCAGACAAGCAAGCCACAATGGCAAAGAGTAGCAATAGGAGATGTTTGAGTCTTTGCAGCTGTGCAGGGGAGATTAGAGGTAAAAAGCCAAGCTCTGGCTTTCCATTCCCACTTCATGGCACTGGTAGGAAATCAGGGAATGTCTACCATGACAGGATCTTACTTCTCACCACTGGGAGGCAGATATGGCACAAGTCAGCTCTGTCCCCAAGTCTGAAGATCACAGTAAGAGACTCTTAGGATTCAGCCATGGTGGAGAAACAGAAAACTCAAGAACTGGAAGAGAAACAAAGGGAGAAACTGCTTTTATACTCAATACTCAAATATCACCAAACCTTAACCTCTCTCCCTGACTGAACAGAATCTTTGTTTCCTGAGGCCATTTCTGCCTTGATTGAGGACCAGAGAACACACTTTAATAAATGAGCTGTTCATTGCAACTGCTTCCTGAGAGTTCTTCCTCTCATCAGCTCACCGCTATCCCAAGACTCTGTCCACACAGCTCCGTGGATGAACAGGGAGCTGATGCATGCTGCAACTCCCCGACTAAGCCATGGAACCACAGGTCTCCTGGAACCTCTCAGAAACCCCAATTCCCTGACTACTACAAAGACCAGGCATTGCTGAAGGCAGAGCCCCATGACTCTTGGAAACCTGAGGGTGCAGCCACTCCCTGGGAATCCCTGATCACTTCACATTCTCGCCATCTTGCCAAGGTAGCTTTCTCTCACCAACCTAACCAGAATTATACCCCTGCATTTGTACATATTGTTGTTTATAATATTTATCACCATCTGAAGGATGCTATTTTTTGAATCTGTATGCATGTGGTGTGTTCATGTTGTGTTCAAATGTGTGCAAGTCCATGTATATGTGCTGATGTGTATATGTGCAGATATAAGTGGAGGCCAGAGGTCAATGTTTGGATGACATCCTCGATCTCCTTCCACCTTATTTTTTGAGACAGGATTTCTGGATAGCCAGCAGGCCCAAGGAATTCTCCTATCTCTGCTTCTCTGCATCTGGAATGACAGGTATACCACTTCATTGGCATTTTATGTGTTCTAGGGGGATTTGAACTTAAGAAAGACCTCCTGTTTGTGTGGCAAGGGCTTTACCCACTGAGCAATCTCTCTAGTCCCACGGCAGACCCATTGACGTGGGTGTTCATGCAGTGTATCCTTTCTGCTCCCTAGAAAGGCCTGGAATTACTTAAAACATGGTGTGGGGGTAGAGAGAGCTGTGTTCTCCTCCAGGTGAGGCAGTTAGAGGCAGAGGTCTCCCCCAGGTGAGGTAGTCAGAGGCAGAGGTCTCCTCCAGGTGAGGCAGTCAGAGGCAGAGGTCTCCCCCAGGTGAGGTAGTTAGTGGCAGATGTTTCCTCCAGGTGAGGTAGTTGGAGGCAGAGGACTACAAGAGCTCATGAGCAAAGGTCAACATCCTGGGCAGACAGGCTGGGGTGTGGAGGACATGCCCACAGGCTGGTATTAGCAAAGAGGTTGATAAAGGAATGAAACTAGAACATTCCGAATTATTCTCTAGAAGAACCGTGGGAGAATATTGCACAACACAACCCTGAGTCACAAATGTCAGGTTGCCCAATGTCTCTTATCCTAGGACTCTCTCAATGAACTCTTGAATGGAGTGGCCATGGCAACAAGGATTTGGATAAAACACTTCTGAATGTCCTGTCCACCAGAAGAGATATCACTGAGCATCAGGGCCCAGTCACTGCTCACCAGCCAGTGACCGCACTGACTACATGGCATCTCCAACTGTGGAGAGACCTTCTCCTCTCTACCACGGAGGGCTTTCTGCTCTCTGATTCAGGTCTCAGATTTGTCACTCCTTCCTGCCAAGCTTCTTTCCAAAATCCCATCCATAAACATGAAGAGCACATGGAACAAAGCATTCCTTCTAAAGCCTCGTTTTATAGATAAGCATGGGATGATGCATGTGGGATCTGCTGGCCCCGGGGCATCTTGGCCTTGAAGATCCTAGAGAGGTCTACTGAGGATCTGGCTGTGGCTCGAGTGTCTTTAGCACAGTGCAAGGAAGCACTGATAGATAAAATGTCATTTATTTCTTGTAACAGAGACCATTGTGTGATAATGGTGTTCCATAATCACATGCATAAGGAATGCTAGGACAGGAAATGGAAAGGTAACTCCCTGCTACACCTCATTATTAACATAAGTCCTTGTCATTTTAGATGGGGATCTAGTCCAACGGTTTTTGATGCAAGGAAGGAGTCGCCCCAGTGTCTCTTCATACAGTAGACCCACAGCAGAATCAGTTTCAGTGGAATCGCATGTCCTTACCATCCAGGGGAAATACAATGAGTAACAAACGAATAAGGGCTTTGTGACTCAAGGGGAGCCTCTAGGCTATATCCTATTATAGGTGTTTTCAACAACACAAGTTATATAACAGTGCAGCAGGGTTATGAGACTTAAAAACCAAGGCTCAGAGAACTTCACTGTGTAAAAACCTCTTGGCTGAGGGCAAAGGAACAGAGAGGAGGTAATGGAAAAAGCAAGTTATAAATACCAGTTCACAAATGCCACGTTGGCTCACAGCAAGAACTGAACTTGCAATCCATGCATCTGGCTTGCTTGACTATAAAAAGTAATCCGAACACTAAAAACAAACAGATAGAATTGAATCAAGATCCAAATCAGATTGCTGACCCCATCACATTCAATAAAGAAATAAATTCGTGTAGCTTTTGGAACATATTCTAACTGTGCATCTTCATTACAATGTAGTTCCAACAACCCTTCAGCTCAGGAACTCTGTGGATGATATGGTGTTATGAAAACAATTGTGACTCTTTTTCTTGGTTGGCTAAAGCACCTGTCCTGTAAAATAATTCAGAAACTTTTTCCTGGCTGTTGTAAGAACCCATGTGGAGGTTGGGACCCGGATCCTCCCCAGAAAATGGGGAGGAAGACGCAGAATGGAGAAGGTGGAGGAAGGGAGGGGTGTTTGCTGTTACACATATGGGGTAGTGCACCTGGTCCCCATTTAAAAAAAAAACTAGGGCTGGAGAGATGGCTCAGCGGTTAAGGCACTTGCCTCCAGTGCCTAAGACCCCTTTCCCTAGCAGCAACAAGAAAGCTGACTACAACAGGTAGTGTCCTTGACTCTAGCAGAAATAAAAATGCAATGTGTAGCCGTCCAGAGAAATGGCCAACTCAGAAAGTCCCCTCTGTAAAGAGATTAAGAGCCTGTGGACAGAAAGCAACATAGAAATGACACTGATGTAAAAGTCAGAAGACAAGAACCCACATAGAGCTATCATAACTGATTCTGTAATTCAGATAATGAAATAGATACAGCAGAGAGATGAAACAATACCAAATCTGAAGTCCAGAGATCAGAGCATTGCTGTGTAGGAAGCAGATTATACACCAGGGGATGAAAGGCAACTGGCCATCCAGAAGACAGTTCATGAGAGTCATGATAAAAACATGGAAGCCATACAGTAGGAAACACAGACGATAAGTTTAAATATATGTGCTATTGTAAATCAGCCACACGCCACTGGGATGAATCTCCAAACCAGGCACAATTTGGGGGAGGAAAGTATTTATTGAAATAACAGATCCAGGGGAAGTTCCAAAAATGAAGGAAAAGGCTGGCCCCCCTTCACAGATCCAAGCAGAGAGACAGAGGCCCAGCACC
>PVHP010036208.1:0-18055 GCA_004024765.1 Zapus hudsonius | reverse complement strand
AGACCCAAAGAATTCCAGGACTATGGATGGGTGCCAAGGCGAGCTGCCAGCACCGGATGACGTTTTCCCGGACTGTGAGTAGCAGAGCTGGAGGGGCGGAATTGAATCTCCAAGAAAGAGACTTGTTATTGGTTAGAATTGTTGAACTTGGAGTTAGAGATTGATGGTGCCCTGTTTGTTTTAAATCTTGTATTGGTCGATCTGTTTTTGCTGTGCCTCATGTTTTGCATTGTGAATGTTCTGTGCCATTATGGGTTTATTTTTGGTATTATAACTTAGTTGAAAGCTATGGGGACTTAAGAGTTGAGCTGAACGCATTGTATTTATGTCATGTATGATTATTAGTTTGTGGGGGCCAGGGGCAGACTTTCATGGTTTGATCCAGGTGTCCCCCACAAACAATTGAATGTGTTCTGATAGATCGATCCTCAGCTGATGGCAATTCGGGAATTAGAACCTCACTAGAGCTGTGTTGTTGGGGCAGGTTTTTGGGGGTTAAAAGCCAGCTTCCCCTTGCTAGTATTTGGCACGCCTTCCTGCCGCTGTTTGCAGTGCTGTGGCGGAGGTGATGTCCACCCCTCTGCTCATGCCATCGTTTTCCCTGCCAGGATGGAGTCCCCCCCTTGAGTCTGTAAGCCTAATAAACCCATTCCTCTACAAGCCACTTTTGTTTGGGTTCTTTCTGGGCAGCAACTAGAAAGCTGACCGCAACACTAGCTCACCTAGGTAGTGAAGGCCAGCCCACCTAGGTAGTGGAGGCTAGCTCACCTAGGTAGTGAAGGCCAGCCCACCTAGGTAGTGGAGGCTAGCTCACCTAGGTAGTGAAGGCCAGCCCACCTAGGTAGTGGAGGCTAGCTCACCTAGGTAGTGAAGGCCAGCCCACCTAGGTAGTGGAGGCTAGCTTACCTAGGTAGTGAAGGCCAGCCCACCTAGGTAGTGGAGGCCAGCCCACCTAGGTAGTGGAGGCCAGCCCACCTAGGTAGTGGAGGCCAGCCCACCTAGGTAGTGTGCTAGACTGTGGGCAGCAGGGAGCCCTGCAGCTGTTGTGGGTGAATGTGGATCAGACACAAGTTCCATTCCTGCCAAGATGGGTTGGCATATTTTGGTTTCCTCTTTGGGTTTTTGTCCCTAACTGAAACTGCCTAAAAGAGGCTAGCTTCCTCCCGAGTCTCCTTCAGGACCACCCTCTAACTGAGGTGCGCCATTCCCTGGGCGGGCGCCCTGAATTGAACAAAAAGGAGAAAGCTAAATTGGGTGCAGTGGCTCACACCTATAATCCCAGCACTTGGGAGCTCAGGGGCAGCCTGGGCTACCAAGACGAGCTCCAGATCAGCTTAGTGAGACTCTGACAAAGAAAGGAGAAAATGAGTGGAACAATTGCCGTGACTCCCACTAGAATCTGACGCCCTTCCTTCCGGAAGTTGTTTTTAGTCGGGAATTTGATCACAGCAAAGACAAAGTAACTAATCTGCAGCCTAAATGTGTCAGCTGATCAACAGAGAAAAACAAAGCCCCATTGGCTCTTTCAGGTTTTTCCCTCCTTGAACTTAATCCTCCTGCTTCAGCTTCTCAAGGGCTGGGATTACAGGCATCACCACGCCAGGCTCATGCCCTCCTTTTCTGGGACAAGCTGGGCCTCCTGGTGCCCAGCGCTCAGACAGGGCTTTGGTGCCCGGCTGGGTGGGCACCCCGCACTGGGACCACCCAGCAGGCTCAGGGTAAAATGGCTGCGACGGGCTGGGGTCTCCTGTTCCCCACTCTGGGAGGGGATGCCCACAGTGCTGCCCACATCCCATGCCTCGCTCTGCCCAGCTGGAGCCCCTCGCTTGGAGCTGATCTGAGTTTGCTGGGATCATGAGGCCCTGCCAGCAGAGGCGAGGCGTGGCTGGGAAGCACTTCCTGTGACGTCCCCCTCGGTGGCCTGTGTCAGGGAGGGACAGTGGAGACGCTGCAGCAGGAGTCACCTCTGAGGGGCAGCCTCCCTTAGGTTAGGCAAACGTTTCCTATTTTCCCAGTTTTAACAAAGGTCAGCCAGGCTGGCGGTCAAGTCAGGCTATGATGTGAGGTTTCCAGCAGATGGCAGAAGAGAGTCTTGTTCCAACCAGCCTGGTGTTTGCTTGGGGATTTCCGAGAGAAGAAAGGGGGTGCTGTGTGTGATCTGTGAGGTGGCACAGGAGAGATGGGCCGGGAACCAAGGGCCTGGGCGCCTAACATCATCTCAAACGACCCGTGCCCTCGACGGGCACACAGCGGACAGGGCCTCTAGAGAGACATCGCCTGCTGGGGACATGGCGGGACAGTGGTCTGGAAATTTATCTTCCTCAAAAAACGATTTCTGACATCTAAAATGTAGTCAGAGAGAGTTATAGGAAATCCATTGAAAGCAGGCTATTCTAAATGGAGGGTTTTTTTTTTGTTTGTTTGTTTGAGGTAGGGTCTCACTCTAGTCCAGGCGGACCTGGAATTCATTCTGTAGTCTCAGGGTGGCCTTGAACTCATGGCGATCCTCCTGCCTCTGCCTCCTGAGTGCTGGGATTAAAGGCATGTGCCATGGTGCCCGCCTGGAGTTCTCCATGTAGGTCCTGGTTCCTTTATAATACATAATGGATAGTGTATTTTGGTTTTGTTCCAACCTCTTTGGACATGGGAAAACCAACCGGTGAGTGAGGGTGAGGGAAACCCTGGTTGCGCGCACAGATGCCCCTCAGTCTCAGCCAACGTGCAGTTGGATTCGCACCCACAGCAAGACTGAGTAGAAGGTGGAGTTCACCTGGGGGAGGGAGCAGCCTGCAGCTCAGGCTCCGCACTGCACCCCGCACGCTGCCCTGCAGTTCCCCCGCATCGCCTGCCCCTGGGAAGGAAAGCCCAGGCTTTCCCACACTGTTTGTTAAAATTCTTCTATGGCTAGGGCTGGTTAGTGCAAGAAGCCCGGGCTGGATCCCAGCACCATATAACCCCGTGCGGATCAGGAGTTCAAGGTCATCCTCAATGACATCGTGAGACCCTTTCTCAGAAACAGTTCTTTTATTGGTTTGTGGGGATCGAATATAAGTGTTCCTATGCAAGTTCTGCATATGTTCTCTGAGGTCCCGGCATCGGAACCCCAGAACAGACCAGGAGCAAAAGCAGGTTCTGCAGCTCCGTGGCCCTGCCTGGCTGCGCAGGCTCAGCTTTGCAGAGTCCACGGCACCAAACCCAGGAGGCGAGAGAATGTTTACTTGGCAGAAATCTAGCAGACTCAAAATGCAGCGGGTCACTCGTGCGGAGCCCACGGTCCGCACCACCCCTCACGTCGCTCGTGAGGAGTCCACGGTCCACCCCACCCCTCACCTCACTACTGCTTTGACAGGTGCTGGCGGATGGGATAAAGATGATGACGGCCTTAGGTGAGCTGGTCGTGGGGCAGCGTGGCGGTGCCTCATGCCCTGTGGTCATCTAGGCCAGTGAGGTACAAAGGGACTGTTCAGGCCCAAGCTGAGTCCCCACCCGCAGCCCGTGGCTCTGTCTCCCCGTGGGGTTCCAGAGGGTTGGTCTCCAGGCTTGGGCTGCCCCCTCAGCGCCCAGGGCGGGCGGTGGCTGCTGTGAGTGACGAAGCGGGGCTTCGGGGAGCACCGGCCAAGCTCCCTGCCAGCCATCGGGAGCACTTGGCACAACTGCCCGCGACAACAGGGAAGCTCAGGGCCCGCACGCGCTCCCCTTGCTAAAGCCGCTCTGTTCGATTAGCTTGTGTCAGCTTTTCAACGAGAAGCTTCAAGAACGCAAAGAAACAAGACAGAAAAGAGAATCAACAGAAGTTAGGGTTCCTGAGGAAGCCCAGCCATTGGACCTCCTAGAATAGGACTTGATTGTGAGGTGTGTGCGTGCGTGTGTGCATGTGTGTGTGTGTATGCACATGTGTGTTGTGTATGCATGTGTGTGGTGTATGTGTTTGTGTGTGTATGCATGTGTTGTGTGTGTGGTGTGTGCACGTGTGTGTGGTGTATGTGTTTGTGTATGTATGCATGTGTTGTGTGTGTGGTATATGCACGTGTGTGTGGTGTACGTGTTTGTGTGTGGTGTGTGCATGCGTTGCGTGTGTGTGGTGTGTGCACGTGTGTGCGCACGCATGCACATGTGCCCCTGCGGCGGTGCCTCTGTGTCTGCCTGCGGTGGCTGGAGGGAAGCTTGTGTGTGGTGCCGGCTGTTCTTCTGCACACTTACGGGAGCCGGTGTCTCTTACTGACCCCGGAGCTCCCCCCAGCAATCCTCCCACCTCCGTTCCTCACAGCACTGGGGTTGCACGCATGCGTGGCCATCGCAGCTGTTTATGTGAGTCCTGCACATTGAACTCAAGGTCTCTCCGGCCTCCACAGGCCTCCATACTTGCGCAGGAAGTGATCTTAACTGCTGAACCATCTCCCCAGTCCTCTTAGGAGATCTTTATTTGGATTCACTTGCTTGTTTGTTTGGTTTTGGATTTTTGAGATAGGGTCTCTCACTCTTGCCCAGGCTGACCTTGAATTCACTATGTAGTCCCAAGCTAGCCTTGGACTGATGGTTCTAACCACCACATACATACATTTATATATTTGTAAAGAGAGAGGGAGAGGGAGAGAGAGAGAGAGAGAGAGAGAGAGAGAGAGAGAGAGAGAGAGAGAGAGAGAGAGAGGAGAGAGAGAGAGGATTCAGAACACATGTTTATGGGGGCATCTGTTTTGTTAATATTAATTTTTATTTTATATTAATCATACCAGGTTATTCTCTTTTATCCCCTCAGTCCAGCTCCCATTACCCTGGGGCCCTCCTCAGTGGGGTGATGGTATTCACTGTGTGTTGGGATTTGCTAAATGGGACACGGAGGACATAGGGTTAACAGAATGTTGAGAATAGGCTGAAACCCAGGTAAACTTATCTGGTAGGACCCCTAATTCTAGAACTCCCTAAGCAGGAACCCAGCTCCTCATCCCAGCAGGACTGACAATAAGGGTCAGACCCAGGTGACAAATTTCTCTGTAACCATCCCCATCTCTTTGGAACCGCCCTGAGGTTCCAAAAGCTGCTGCCTTCAACCGGCTTTCCTTTCGTGGCGGCTGAAGGTGCCCCCGGAGGAGAAATGACAGAAATGACAACTGTGGGGTCATGAAGGCCTCAGTCAGTCCCTGGGGGGTAGCAGGGGACTGTGCCTCAGGATATTCCTGCCCACTCTGTGGCTCTTACAGTCTTTCCGCCCCCTCTTCCGCAATGCTCCCTGAGCCATGGCGGGCCTGTTGGCAGTCTGGTTTAGTGTTGAGTTCTCTGCAGCCTCTGGATTTCTGTTTTGATTGATCACCGTGTTTGTCAGCATCAACTTGAGGCTGGTTGTCAGCCTAGCAGTGAGAGCAGTGTTCCTGTCGCCTCTTTCTCCTGTGCTGCAGCAGGAGTGGTAGGGGTGGCGTGTCTCACGGTGGGCGGTCAGCTAACTTCTTCTCAATGGATTCTGGTCCTTCTCTGTTTGCTCTGCCTCCTGTAAAATAAAGCAAATTCTCCAAACAAGAATGAGAGCAGCTTGAGTCAAAGGGGGTGTGCAGATTAGAGAGGTCTTTTTTTTTTTTTTTTGGTGGCAACCCACACTTCTCCAGAAAGCAGTGAGGGCTTCTCTCAGACAGGATTCCAGGGCCTCTTGCTGCTGCAGAAGAAGTCCAGGAGCCACTTTGTCCATCTGGCTTTACATGGGTACTCGGGAATCAAACCCGGGCCAAAAGGCTTTGCAAGCAAGCCCCTTTCCCTGCCAAGCCTCCTCTCCAGCCCCAATGATGCTCCTCTGCTGTCCGTTGCACAGATGTGCAGTCACACTGCACCTGAGCTCACGGTAAATCTGAGACTGGTCACTCTGCTGTTGGTCCAGTGGCTCCATTCTGGGAGGATCTGGGGAGTCATCGTGGGGATTCCCCCGCTGCAACTTTGTGACAACTTCCATTGTGATCTTGGCAGGAACAACTCTGAGATTATTCAGTCTATGAAATAGAAAGAAAAATGCAGAAAAGTGAACAGAGCTTCGGAGCCCTGCGAGACAGACACCTGTGAGCACACCGCACGCTCACCATGAATCCCAGGCGTGGAAAGAGACCCAGTAGCAAGGAAACTATTTGAAGAAATCGTGGGGTCTGGGGAGATGGCTTGGTGGCAGAGGCACTTGTGGTAAAGCCTTGCCAACCTGAGTTGATTGCCTTCAGTGTCCACATAAACCTAGAATCAAAGTGGTGCAAGCATCTGTGATCCCACTGTATCTACAGCAAGGGGAGACAGAGCTAGAATCTGGAAGTTCCCAAACACAGCGGTAAGAGAGACCCTGTCTCAAAAGGTAGGAGAGCTAGAGACATAGCTCAGTGATTAAATCACTTGCCTGCAAAGCCTAACGACCTGGGTTTGATTCCCCACTTCCCACGTAAAGCCAGATGCACAGTGGCTCATGCATCTGGAGCTTGTTTGCAGCAGCTGGAGACCCTGGTGTGCCCATTCTCTCTGTCTCTCTTCTCTCTCTACTTGCAAATAAATAAACATATCTTTTAAAAAAAGGTCAAGGAGCTGGGTGTGGTGGCGCACGCCTTTAATCCCAGCACTTGGAAGCAGAGGCAGGAGGATCACCGTGACTTGGAGGTCACCCTGAGACTACATAGTAAATTCCAGGTCAGCCTGGGCTAGATCGAGACCCTACCTCAAAAAAACAAAACAAAACAAACAAACAAAAAAGGTAGGAGAAAAGAAGCAGTCCAAAGATTTTCCTCTGATTTCCACAGACACTCAGTGGCAAGCAGATGACCTCACACACAGCAGACATATACACAAATATGTACCTATAACTGCCGAGCTACCTTCTCAGCCCCTCTTTCTTTTTTTCTTTTTGAAGACAGGGTTTTATGTATCCCAGGCTGACCTCAAACTTGCTATGTAGCTGAAGACGACCTTGAACTTCTGAGTCTCCTGCTTCCACCTCCCAAGTGGTGGGATTACAGGTGCGCACCACCATGTCTAATTTATGTGGTGCTGGTGATTAACCCAAGGGCTTCATGCGTGCTTGGTAAACACTACCAACTCAATCACACTCCCAGCCTGAAAGTGCTCATTCTAAGCCAAATGCATGTGAGCCCAGGCCTGGAGCAGAGCCCCAAGTTCCTCTGACTACGGCCCACCCACCACGGAAGAGGTACGGAGCTTCCTAGCACAGAACAAGAGGTCCCAAGGCGACTTACATTTCAAGTTATCGGTGGGAGCATAAGGTGGGGGCAATCACTTCTGGCATTGAGAGGTATCTCACAGCATTCTCGGCTTGGGGTCAGTGGACATTACAGGCGTTCAAGCTAGTGATGCGTTCCAAGAATTTTACCTAGCAATCAAAGGCTGTCCGGTCAGATAAGGAGGTTGTTAGGAAAAGGCTATTAAAAGGGAGGAAAGAGGGCTAGGGAGATGGCTCAGTGGTTAAGGCACATGCCTGAAAAGCCCCAGTACTCAAGTAAGCCAAATGCACAAAGTGGAGCATGCATTTGCAGTTCAGTTGCAGCTGCCAGAGGTCCTGGCACACCCATTCTCTCCCTCCCTCCCTCCTTCCCTCTCCCCCCCTCTGTGTGTGTGTGTGTGTGTGTCTCTCTCTCTCTCCCTGGTTGCAAATAAATAAATAAAGAAATATATTTTAAAAGGGGGAGAGGAGAAATTAGCCAGGTGTAGTGGCGCACGCCTTTACTTCCAGCACTCAGGAGACAGAGGTAGGAGGATTCCATTGCTGTGAGTTCAAGGCCACCCTGAGACTATATAGTGAATTCCAGGTTAGCCTGGGCTAGAGGGAGACCCTACCTCGAAAAACCAAAGTGTGGTAGTTTGAATAATGTCCCCCAAAAGAATTAAGGATTTATTAAAATTTTTGTCTCCAGGCTTCTGGCTGGAGGAAGTGCCACTTTGGCCCGGCCTCCTGGGGACTGACCCTTTCTAATTTGGATGGAAAATACTAAGGATCGATATGCAAAAGAAGAGCCAGGACCCTGGTCTGGAGATCTGCATTTTGTGTGCTTGCTTGGTGCTGGGGCTGGGCTTCTGTCTCTGTCTCTGCTTGGATCTGTGAAAGGGGTCAGCCTTTTTCCCCCTTAACTTCCCCTGGGTCTGATACCTCAATAAATACTTTTCCTCCCCATAACCGTGCGTGCTTTGGAGATTCATCCCAGCGGCGTGTGGCTGGCGACGTCACAAAGCAAACAACAGAAAAAGGAGGGGTAAGAGGGGTCTAGGGAGATGGCTAATCAAGCCTGAGTCCCTGAGTTCAGGTCCCCAGACCCCACAGCAAAGCCCGAAGCCCTGTCAGGCTGCTGCAAGTCCGGTTCTCCCGGCAAGATGGAGGCGGAGACAGTGACTTCCCTGCCAGAAGAGCCAAGCTAGCCTGGCCAGCCCAGCCGTGAGCACCGACGAGGAGAGACCCTGCCTCAAACAAGGTGGAAGGTGAGGGCAGCAGGAGGTTGTCCTCTGACCTCAACTTGCATGCTGAGGTATTTGCATGCCTGCAGACAGACAGACAGACAGACAGACAGACAGACAGACAGACACACACACACACACACCAAAAAGGGAGCTAAATGTAGCCCAAGATAACTTTTTTTTTGAGACAAGGTCTCAGTATGTAGCCCAGGCTGACCTCAAACTCATGGCAATCCTCCTGCCTCTGCATTCTGAGTGCCGGGATCATGGGCACGTGCCACCATCCCTAGCAGCTTTGAACTGTTGTCTACTCTGCCACATCTCTCCACAATCACGATGTTCTCGTCAGCCCGGGTCAGGCAGTCTGCTGCCTACTTGAGTTAAGAGATAGTAATCATGACTCTGTGCTGAGGACAGGGCAGTGGGTGGAGGGTAGTTCCTGTCGGTAATTGCATAAAGGAGATGGAATATAGCTGGGTAGGAGCAAAATTTTTGGATATTAAGTGTAGCTGGTCTAAATAATAGTCCAAATTGCACTTTTATCAGTTAAATGCTAATGGCTATTCCCAGGTAAACTGCTAAGAACATAACCATCAAAAGGAGGGCTGGGAGGGCGGTTTAGGGGCTGAGGGGTTTGCTTGCAAAGCCTGCTGGCTGGGAGTCAATGTCCCAAGCGAGACACAAAAGTGGAAGAAGTGTCTGTGTTTGTTTGTAGTGGCAAAGGCCCTGATGTGCCCCCCATACACACATACACATACACACAATATAGACACATACAAACACACACAATATAAGGAGGGGCTGAGGCTGTAGCTTGCTGGGAGCCCTTCCTTAGGATATGCAAGGCCTTAGGACCGCACAAAGCCGGTTCCTCGGTGAGCTGCCTGAGGCTGCCTCAAAGACACAAGCGGGTGGATCCTACGACTCTGGCCATAGGAAGAGGCAGAGCCATGGGGACGCAAAGCAGAGGCCTGGCTTCCAGGAGGGCGCTGGACACTTCAAGTGGCCGAGGTGGGCAGATCGCTTGAGCTCAGGAATTCAAGGCCAGCCTGGGGAGCATAGAAGATTCAATTCAAAATACAAAAGATGTGGGCTTCTTTCTGGATGACAAGTGTCCTGAAATTAGATGGTGGTGACGGCTTAGCCTTGAGATTGTACTAAAACCATGGAGCTGTACACTTGAAAAAGTGAGTTTTAGAGCGTGTTGGGGGCGGGGGAGGAAGGATGTTGCTGCCCAGAAGGAACCCAAGCAAAAGCAGCTTGTGGAGGAATGGGTTTATTAGGCTACCGGACTCCAGGGGAGACTCCGTCATGGCAGGGAAGACGATGGCATGAGCAGAGGGGTGGACATCACCTCTGCCACAGCACTGCAAACAGCGGCAGGAAGGTGTGCCAAACACTGGCAAGGGGAAGCTGGCTTAGAACCCCCAAAGCCCACCCCCAGCAACACAGCTCCATCGAGTTTGTAAAATCCAAACTGCCATCAACTGAGGATCGATCGATCAGAACACATTCATTTGTCTGTGGGGGACACCTGGATCAAACCATGACAAAGGAGGAGGCATTTCATGGTATGTGGAGAGACGGAGGGAGGAGAAGGAGAGAGAGAGGCAAGCAGAGGCAAGAACGAGCTGGTTTTGAACGAGTGAGCTGTGTTTGCAGAACATCAGTAATTCACAAGCTGGCAGAGACAGCTGCCACCCGCCCTGGGCAGGAGTGCTGAGTCTCCCAGCCTAAGTCAGGATCAAGCCAAGGCGGGCGGCGCACCCACGGCCTAGGCTGAGAGGCTGTCTCTGGTGGATTTAGGCAGGCACCTGGTTAATCCCTTCAGGAACCAAAACGGCTCCAGAAAAGGAGACTGAAGGCCACGAGTGACTTATGATTAAGTCAAGAAGAGCTAAGACATGCACCAAATCTACAGTTTCTACAAAAGAGGAGATGGATACGTTTTGATAGCAGAGACCTGAAAACACTCAGAAGGAGAGGATGCGCCAGCCTCTGCTTAGCAGTTTCAGGGCCGTGGTTTCAGTCTCCTGGAATCTGAAAATAGTAAGCGGAAAGCCTTGGGTTTGGCTGTTTTGGTGGCTGTGTAGTAGGTACAGGATACGCACACGTGTGTGCGCCCTGAGCGCTTGTGTGTGGAGCTCAGAGGTGGATGTCAGGAATCTTCATCAGTTACCCCCACGCTTTATTTCCTTGAGTCTCCTAGAGCCTTCCACTGGGCTGACTCCAGCCATGCTCCTGCCTCCACACTCAGCTTTTCCCTGAGTGCTTGGGATCAGGCTGTCCTCGCTTGCTCAGCCATACTCATCCCGGAGCCATCTCTCCAGCCTGACATCGTGTCCCGCTCTGCGGTGTATGCACTCTGCATCCAGCACTCTGCATCCAGCACTCTGCATCCAGCACTCTGCATCCAGCACTCTGCATCCAGCACTCGCGAGAGACGGTGATCATTCATAGTATCGAAGTGGCCGTGTTAATGATGGTCCCGAAGCATAGAGCACTGGTACTGGTGACTCAGATGTGCCAAAGAGATGCTACGACGTCTCCAGGTGAAAGTACAGCCGGACACCTACCTTCCATTGCACCATAACTGTCCTATGCGGTCATCAGTTCTCGTTGCTAACCTTGTACTGTGCTCAGCTTGCGAACTGAATGGTGCGCCTAGAACGTGACTTGGTAGTCCTCCAGATTCCAGCCCTTCACTGGGGGTCTCCGTCTGCTTCCCCTCAGCCAGGGAGTAATGTAAAATAAGAAACTCATTGTATCTATCACATTAAGCAGAGAGAGAGATGGGGGGGGGGGGAGAATGGGCACACCAGGGCCTTTAGCCACTGCAAATGAACTCCAGATGCATGCACTGCTTTGTGCATCAGGCTTTATGTGGGTTCTGTGGAATTGAACTCTGGTCGTTAGGCTTTGCAGGAAAGCCCCTTAACCACTGAGCCATCTCTCCAGCCCTCATATTAATCTATTTTTTGTTTTGTTTTTTGAGGTAGGGTCTTGCTCTGGATTTCACTATGGAGTCTCAGGGTGGCCTTGAACTCATGGTGATCCTCCTACCTCTGCCTCCTGAGTGCTGGGATCAAAGGCGTGCGCCACCACGCCCAGCTTTCATATTAATCTTTTAAAATATTTTTATTTAAGAGAGAGAGAATGAATATTGACGTGCTAGGGCCTCTTGCTAATAGAGATGAACTCCAGACACACGCACCACTTGGTGAATTTGGCTTTATGTGGGTATTGGGTAATTGAAGCCAGGCTGGCAGGCTTTGCAAGCAAGCACCTTTAACCACTGAGCCATCTCCGCAGCTCCGTCATGTTAGTCTTGATTGTCAACTTGATGGGATCTAGAACCACCATTAAAAGCACATCTCTGGGTGCTGGAGAGATGGCTCAGCAGTCAAGGCATCTGCCTGCAAAGCCTAACTACCCAGGTCCAATTCCCCAGTTCCCACCTGAAGCCAGATGCACCAAGTGGCACATGCATCTGGAGTTTGTCTGCAGTGGCTGGAGGCCCTGGAGCACCCATTCTCCCTCTCTCCCTCCCTCCCTCTCTCCCCTTACAAATAAATAAATGAAACATTAAAAAATCAAAGATGTAAGGAATCTGAGGTGTTTCCGGCAGTGTTCACCCAGGTTGAATTGCGAGACTCCACTGCAGCCTTGACCAGAACACTCAACAGGCTCGCTTTGCTCTGGCACAACGAGCAATACACCCAACTGCTGGAAACAGCTCAGCTCGGGTTCAAGATACTTGAAATTATGAAGTGCAGTTTGTACTTGTTGCGGTCAGCTTTCTAGTTGCTGCGCAGAATGAACCCAAGCAAAAGCGGCTTGTGGAGGAATGGGTTTATTTGGCTTACAGACTCCATCCTGGCAGGGAAAACGATGGCATGAGCAGAGGGGTGGACATCACCTCCGCCACAGCACTGCAAACAGCGGCAGGAAGGTGTGCCAAACACTGGCAAGGGAAGCTGGCTTATAACCCCATAAGCCCGCCCCCAACAACACAGCTTCATCGAGGTTGTAAAACCCAAACTGCCATCAGCTGAGGATCGATCACTGAGAACACATTCATTTGTGGGGGGGGGGGGACACCTGGGTCAAACCATGACAGTACTGTACATGCAAAACATTCTGCTGTCGTAAAGCAGAGTGGCTTCATTACAGAAGCAAAGACTTGGCATATTTTCCTACCATCATTCCTCAGCATGGAAACATCAAGTCTCTATCTCTAGAGTGGATTGTGCTAGAACGTTTGATTTTAAAAATTGCTGTGTGAGTTGCTGATTTGGGTTTCTGACCTCCACAAGTGCACCATGGCACCCACACTCACCCACATGAACACACGTGCGTTGAAAAAAGCTATAAGCGGTCAATAAAGTGCTTAAAAGAAGTTATGTTTTGAAGCCGGTGTGGAACTCCCAGTACTCTGGAGGCAGAGCAGGGTGAGTTCAAGGCAGCACCTCGTACTTTTCTCCAACCATAACAAAAAAGAAAACCAGTCTCTTTTTAGATAGGGGCTTGCCGTGTGCACAAGGCCATCCTTTGGATTTGCCTTCTTCCTGCATCTGTCTCCTAAGTGCTGACCCAACCCAAGAAGCTGGACTTTAAGGCTACTTCACCCAGGGGTTCTTGTTTTGTTTTGTTTTTGTTTTTCAAGGTAGGGTCTTGCTCTAGTCCAGGCTGACCAGGAATTCATTATGTTATCTCAGGGTGTGTCCTAACCCACCTGCGGGTCAGTCACCGAAGGCCCTAGAGAGGGGGTGAGAATGAAAAGAGGGCAAGAGACGCAAAAGATGGGGGCAAGACGATATTCCGATCAAACCCATTTTATTCCAAGCAGGCAGACCTTAAATATCTTTTCACCTGGAGAAAAGCACGGGAGGTTACTAGGAAATTAGCATCACCAGGTTGCTAGGTAACCTGGCCACAGCAAGGGTCATGTGATCTCTAGGAGGAATGCTACCTGCGGGAGAATATTTGGCAGAGAAATAGGGACTTAGCATTGGTTAGTAGGAGGAAGAACAGAGACCTTCAAAACAAATGTTGACACAGTTTAAGGCACAATGACAGCTCCCCACAGGTCCCCCTTTCTTATATATTTTAAATGGCAATATGGGACTGTGCCTGTCTTAGGTTGGAACCCCGGAAACAAGTCTTACCCGTCTTGGATACAGAGACCCTAGGTCTCTGCTCTGTCTTAGGTTGACTTGGTTCTTTAGCATTCGGGTCTCCCTTACCCATCTCTGGATGACCCAGCAATGATGGTGGGGCTCCTGTCTTAGGTCGGGCTAGGCTGTGCTTAGAATGCAAGGTTCTCTTACCCATCTCTGGCTAACCAGTCCAGCAGCAATTTTATTTATGTAGACTGTGAATTTTCATCGTCAGCCATTTCACATTTAAGAATAAGGACCTGGGTAAGCTGAATCTTTTAGCGTCTGTTTGTAGACAGGGGAAGGTCATTAGCTTGATGAAAAGAAAAAGTTCCTAGCGGTAGCAAGGTTAGTAAGCCAATTAAGGGTCGTAGCAGGGGAAGTAGGAGAGGCAAGATTCCATTAGCAGCTCCAGAGGGGATTGGAGTGTAAATTCTTTCTTCTTCTTTCTTGCAAATTCTTGACTTTATCCCGGACAACTCCCCACAAGGGTGGCCTCCGGTGATCCTCCTGCCTCTGCCTCCCAAATGCTGAGATTAAAGGCCTGCGCCACCTCGCCCAGCTCCTTCTACCTCTATAAAAGATATTTTTGATATGTGATATTTGATATAAAAGATATTTATGAGCAGAGAGAGATAGAAAAGAGACAGAGAGAACTGGTGTGCATCCGGCTTTACGTGGGTACTGGGGAATTGAACCCAGATTGTTAGGCTTTGCAGGCAAGTGTCTTAACTGCTGAGCCATCTCTCCAGCTCTGTTTTGTTTTCTAAATCACAAGTAGGTTTTGAGTATTATCAAATGCTGCCTTATCAAAGGGTGGCATTGATTTGTCTCCTAAATTCTAATAATGAAGTGAACTTGAACTTGTTACTTTCTGACATTGACCCATCCTCATGCTCTTGATCCTAACACTATCTTTAAATTAGTATTTATTTATTTATTTTCAAGCAGAGATAGAGAGAAGACAGAGAGAATGGGTAAACCAGGGTCTCCAGCCGCTGGAAAGGAACGCTAGGTGATGTGTCATTTTGTGCTTCTGGCTTTACGTGGGTGCTGGGGAGTCAAACCAGGGCCATTAGATATTGCAGGCAAGCACCTTAACCGTTGAGCCACCTCTCCAGCCCCTAACACTATTTCTAACATGTACTGTTGCTCATCATTAGATAATTATTTTAGCCAGAGTCTTATTGTGCAGCTCAGGCTGGCCTCAAGCTCACAGTCTGTTTCCAGTGTCTGGATTATAAGCATGGGCTGCTGTCATGGTTTGATCCAGGTGTCCCCCACAAACAAATGAATGTGTTCTGATAGATCAATCCTCAGCTGATGGCAGTTTGGGTTTTACAACCTCGATGAAGCTGTATTGTTGGGGGCGGGCTTCTGGGGGTGATAAGCCAGCTTCCCCTTGCCAGTGTTTGGCACACCTTCCTGCCGCTGTTTGCAGTGCTGTGGCAGAGGTGATGTCCACCCCTCTGCTCATGCCATCGTTTTCCCTGCCAGGATGGAGTCTCCCCTCAAGTCCGTAAGCCAAATAAACCCATTCCTCCACAAGCTGCTTTTGTTTGGGTTCTTTCTGCGCAGCAACTAGAAAGCTGACCGCAACAGCTGCCATGCGGGTTCCACCTGTGATCATAAGGTGTATAGGTTCACTTTTACTCAGATCCTGAATTATCTTACATGGTTTTGGAATTGTAAAATGAGCCTGATAGCTTTTGTCTTTTGAAAGTCTTGTAGGACCTACTTCTAAAAATTTCTGAGCCTAGAGTTTTTTCCAGTGGGGAATGCTCCATTCATCATCTTATTTTCTGGCTATTGACCGTCGCTAGTACTTACTCCCATGCTGATTTTGCACGTCCTTGGCAATGGGTCTGTTAATCTAGGGGTTTGAATGTCTAACAAACCTTTCCATTAGATCAATCCCCTCTGCGTTGTCATCGTTTCGGGTTAACATCCTTGTCTCATGTTTGTATCTATCAATATTTCCAACGACTGGGCTGAAGAAATGGCTTAGTGGTTAAGGTGTTGACCTGCAACACAGAAGGACCAGAGTTCGATTCCCCAGTGCCCATATAAAGCCAGATGCATAAGAGGGCGCATGTGTCTGGAGTTCACTTGCAGTGGCTGGAGGCCCTGGCGCTCCCATTCTCTCTTTCTCTCTCTCTCTCTCTCTCTCTCTCTCTCTCTCTCTCTCTCTCTCTCTGCTTGCAAATAAATAAATAAAATCTATTAAAAAATATTTCCGAAGACTTAGCTTGTTGGTTTTGTTATTCTCTATTGGTTTTGATGTCTTGTTGCGTTAGTTTCTTCTCTTATTAATTCTATGCCTCCAATCTCTTTGGCTTACTCTTTTGGCAGTCTTGAGTTCTTAATGCTTTTGTTTTTACTTTCTCTTATTTCTTGATAAGATGCCTCTAAAATAACACATTACTTCAAAAGACTACTGTATTCCACAACACACATGTGATATTTTCATTATAATTTGATCCTTGGTAACTTAAAAACTGCTTTCTAATGCCCACGATAATGCAGGAGTCATTTGCTATATTAGGTGATATCTAACTGAGTGCTGGGCTGGGGAAAGCTTAGTCCTCGGTCACAAACCCCCCAAAACAGCTATGCAGGGAGACGGAGCTGCCCCAGGGCTCCCCAGAGGTCCAGCTCTCCTCGGCCAGCCCTCCTTCTACCCACAGGAAAGCTTTGGCCATTGCAGAGGCAATATCCTGCACAGTGGACGATGGGAAAAGGGGACTCTGAGGCAGTGGACAGCAAGCAGCGATTCAGAACCAAAACTAGCGGGCAGGGACACCACTTGCCATGGACCACGGAACTGTCTGTCCACACACTCAGGCTGGGACCCCACTGGTCACGGACCACAGGAGTGTGTGTCCACGCACTCGGGCTGGATCCTCCTGCTAACAAGGAAGAAGGCTGCTCAGATGCAGCCATGGTCATTGCTCCCCAGGATCTCCTTACTAGAGATTATTAATATTACTGTTAACTCATTTGTTGCCTTTCATCAAAGGACAGTCTGTGGCACTGACAATTGGGTATGCTCCAAAATGTCTTTGTGGTCTGATAACTGGGCGCTGGCAAGAGCATGTGTGCTGTGTTTGTGAGATGACCTGTGAGCCCATCAGCATCTGGCCAATTAAAGTTCCAGGCGAAGCTGGGCGTGGTGGTGCACGCCTTTAATCCCAGCCCTCGGGAGGCAGAGGTAGGAGGATCACCATGAGTTGGAGGCCACCCTGAGACGACATAGTGAATTCCAGGTCAGCCTGGACTGGAGCGAGACCCTTCCTCGAAAAACCAAAAAAAAAAAAAAAAAAAAAAAAATAGAAAGAAAGAAAGAAAAAGGAAAAAGTTCCAGGCGCATTGCTGAGGTGCTGGCAAAGCTCTGGAGTCGTGTGCTGCCTGCTTTTCCTGAGGCGTCTCCACGTACTGTTGCTCCTGTATCAGCAGGGGACACCACTTTCCTGTATGACACCAGTCTGTAATTCCACGCCTACCGAAGAAAATGGGTTTAATTGGGCCCAGCCGGGTAGGTGCAAGCCCAGGATAAGCCCCTGAAGGGAATCCAGAAGAAGCGTTGAAAGACAAAAAGGAGACAGTTGTCCACAGACTCGAAGCAGAGCTCCCAGTCACAGAGGCGCATCACAGGGCTGGGGCCTGCTGTCCCCGTGGGAGCTGCGTATCTGGAATCTCGCGGTTCCACATTCCTTGACCCTTCACACCAGAGGCCAGACTGCGGCAGGACCTTGGAGAGTTTCTGCGACAGTCTCTCTTGTCGGCCAAGGACTCCGTGATGTCCCCTTTGTGGCCTCGGGGTTCATTTATTACTTTTTCAATTTGCTTCCAGCAATTCTCCCATCTCATTGGTGAGAGGTGAGGCTCACTCTTCCCCTCTAGTCATGTTTTATTTGATTTTATTGGTGTTTCTGTACACGCTGGGGTGTCACTCACGTGTTCGCCTAGTGTGTGCAGGCTCTGGAGTTCAAATCCCAACGCCACATAAACTGGGCACAGTGTGCACACCACCCTGAACTCCAGAAGTGAAGGCAAGAGGATCATTATTCAAGGTTATCCCTGGCTACACACGAGTTTAAGGTAAAACTGTCTAAAACTATTACGAAAGCAGGAGTGCTCCTATAACTGGCACATTGATGGGTCTTGTTCATTTGATTTCCAAGTGCAACCTAAGAACCATTTTCCTTTTCCTTTCGGTGTGCAGTATGTGTGGTGTGGGTGTGGGTGTGTGCGACGTATGCATGCGTGTGTCTGCAGGTGTGCCGAGCCCATGAGCTTGCCCGGGTGTGTACGCAGGCGTGCCCAGTCCATGACCTTGCCTGAGTGTGTCTGCAGGTGTGCCCAGTCTGTGAGCTTGCATGCATGTGTGTGCACGTGACCCCAGTCCGAGAGCTGGCATGCGTGTGTGCACAGGCGTGCCCGGTCCATGAGCCTGCATGGGTGTCTTCCTCCGCCAC